>CM070092.1:18821315-18833815 GCA_036178185.1 Liparis tanakae
TCCATCCTCCCCTCACCTGTCCATCATCCCCTCACCTGTCCATCATCCCCTCACCTGTCCATCAGCCACACGCCACTTCCAATCCACCTTTCACGAGTCGCCTGTCACACCGTGAAACGAGCGACGAGAGAGAGAGAGAGAGAGAGAGTCGGAGAAACGCTTTGATCGGCGGCGGGCGATCAAGTCGGCGGATGGGCGGGACGCCATGACACCGGGACTCAAGGGGGGGGGACAGCTCGACATGCGCCGGGATGCCGGTTCCCATGCCGACAGAGAGAGAGAGAGAGAGGGATAGAGAGAGAGAGGGATAGAGAGAGAGAGAGAGAGAGAGAGAGGAGTCTACCTGAGGGCTGCAGCCTCCTCTGCGAGGCCTTTTTGGAAGGCGCCATTAATATTTCATCAAAACCGCGTTTACACGCAAACAAACACAACGGGAAGAGTGTCGCCTTAATCCGCCCTGCACACACACACACACACACACACACACACACACACACACACACACACACGCGCACACACACGCGCACACACACACACACACACTCTGCTCTGTTCTCCACGTCTGATCCCTCTTCACTCGCTCTTCTCTTCTCTTTGGAGTTTCACCGCTCGCCCCGCTCTGTAGTCTCTCTCTCTCTGTTCTAACGCTGAGGTAGCGGCTCATAGAGTCTATAGACCACGTCCCTCACGCCTCTAACTTATTACACGTTGTCTAATTTAACAACGTTACACGGTTTATCACGCAGCAGCAGATCAATGCACGCAGTAGCATTTAGCATGTAGCATTAGCTGTCGTATTAGCAAAGCATGTTGCTGGTGTTTAAACTTTTTCTGTGTGTGTTACTCCTTCTTATCGATACATGTGGATGTGAATAATATCTCAGATGAGGTGAAGTGTAACGGGAAGTTAAACACATTAAGGATCACGAGCTACGCTAGTTAGCCTC
Organism: Liparis tanakae; assembly: GCA_036178185.1. Taxonomy (NCBI): domain Eukaryota; kingdom Metazoa; phylum Chordata; class Actinopteri; order Perciformes; family Liparidae; genus Liparis; species Liparis tanakae. Next base: position 18,822,263 of record CM070092.1, read on the forward strand.
AGCTCTACGACACACGTTAGCATCTGTTAGCTCCCGGTGTTTTCCTTTGATTCACTCTGACGGCTCTCGTCCAATAGGAAGCTGTCGCCCCCTGGAGAGAGGCAGATTATCACTTCAAATGAAATTGAATCTTCTTATTAACCTGTTACCTTTGGGGTGAATTTGACCCCATTCAATGTTTAACGTCTCTAAACAACAACATTGTCTTCATATTTCATGACTTTTCTCATGTATTGGGCACAACTGGGTAAACATAAAATTCCCATGATGATATGTTTTCACTGTCCTGTACAAGTTGACCCCAGGCTGTTTCTCACTGTAAAACATATAAGAAATGTGACGTTTTTAATGTATTTAAAGGGATATTTAGGTTGTCAACGTATACAAACATAAAGTGACACTTAAACTTGGGAAATAATGTTAATTCTGATAGTTTTCTGGAGGTTTTAATTGAGACATCGGAGGAATCCGGCGAGCAGCAGGCCGCGTTCACTGAAGGCAGGGAGCGTTTACATTACAATTTTTTTTTTTTGGGGAGGGGGGGTTTGAAATCTGTATTGTTTGTTCAGTCACAGTTGAATCTTGTGTAAATATTGCATCGCGAAGAGGAACAACCTCTTCAATCCACTTCAATCCGCTTCAATCCTCTTCAATTCACTTCAATCCCCGTAATCCAGACACAAAGCGGCTGACCCGCTCCCTGTTTGCAGAGTTCCCTCAGAAAGCTTCAGATTATTCGGAAATTAAAGGTAGAGGAGAGCAATGCCAACGCGCACACACTCACACACACACACTCACACACACACACACACACACACACACACACATGGCACCCGGTGGTAGATCAACATGTGACGGGGGGATAGCAGCAGCTTGCCGTCTTCGCCGGGAGGAGACATTAAATAAACATGTCAAGTTGAGTTTTAATGATGATCAGCCGAGTCTTCTTCTTCTTCTTCTTCTTCTTCTTCTTCTTCTTCTTCTTCTTCTTCTTCTTCTTCTTCTTCTTCTTCTTCTTCTTCTTCTTCTTCTTCTTCTTCTTCTTCTTCTTCTTCTTCTTCTTCTTCTTCTTCTTCTTCTTCTTCTTCTTCTTCTTCTTCTTCTTCTTCTTCTTCTTCTTCTTCTTCTTCTCCTTTTCTTCTTCCTTTCACCTTCTCCTTCTTCTTCTTCTTCTTCTTCTTTCTGCTTCTTCTACCGCTTCTTTCTTTTCTTCTTATTCTTCTTTTCATCTTCCTTTCTCCGTCTTCTTCTTCTTCTTCTTCTTTCTTTTCTTCTTCTTTTCATCTTCCTTTCTCCGTCTTCTTCTTCTTCTTCCCTGTGAAGCAGGCAGCCGAAAAAGATCAACTCCCCAGACCTCCTCTCTCTCTTTCTTTCTCTCGCTCTCTCCCCCCCTCTCTCTCCCTCTCTCTGCCTCACATCGACACTTCCCTCACGTTGACAGAGATGGAAAGAAAAGAAAGAACAAGAGAGGCAGGAGGCGGGCCCTTTTGAATCATTTCTTTGAGGTTGTTTGTCTGATGGTGTTTCGTGTGCTCAGAAAGAGGAGCGTCAGTCAAGCGGCGTCTCCGTGTTCCTGTACGCTGATGAGCTCTCGCTCTCTCTCTCTCTCTCTCTCTCTCTCTCTCTCTCTCTCTCTCTCTCTCTCTCTCTTTCCCTCTCTCTCTCTCCCCGGTGTGTGTGTGTGGTAGTTAGTTCTGAGTGCTGCGTGTTTGACATGAGAGTGAATAACGGGCCGGCTGGTAAACGCTCTGTTTGTGTGTTTACGGCGTTGCACGCCCTTAGGTGAGATCTCTCTCTCTCTCTCTCTCTCTCTCTCTCTCTCTCTCTCTCTCTCTCTCTCTCTCTCTCTCTCTCTCTCTCTCTCTCTCTCCGTACTTCCGTCTCTCGCTATTTGACGAGCCGGGGCTTCGGCGTCGGATTAAAGTTTGTTTGTTTTACGTTTAGCGAGCGAGAGCTGCCATTCCTCTCCTCCTTTTCTCCTCGTCGCCGTCTTCTTCTTTTCCCACTCGCCTTACGAAAACTCTCGCACACACACAAACACACGCACACACACACACACACACACACACACACACACACACACACACACACACAGATCAGAAGTAGTGTGGAGTGCTGAGGCTGCATATGTAAATGCTGAGAGATTGTCAAGTGTCTGGGTGTGCATACATCAGGGTAATCAAGCCAGCGCTGATGGGGAGCGCTCGCTCCAGGAGAAGATCCGCAGTCCTGGCAGTGACACAGCCGTCACTGAACTGCTGCCAATAATGGGTTTGAGAGGTGCTGGAGGAGAAGGGGGGGGTGTGTGTGTGTGTGTGTGTGCGTGTGTTTACTCGCACACAAACATGCCCATCTGCAAGTTGCCATTTATTTTGCATGTCGCGTGTGCATGCATGTATGCTAATGTGACACCTCCATGATAGGAAAAGCTGATTGGGAGTGTGAAGGTGAAGCCAATCTGCCCGCAGAGGCAGTCGGAGGAGTCGCGGGTTGGAAGTGCCGCTGAGTTACAATCTGATAGAATCTCGCCCGTAGATAAACTGGCCTAGAACCCCCCCCCCCCCCCCCCATCCTATGCAAAGCTAGTATACTGTGTCCAATGCAATAATAAGCTTGTATACTCCCATCCAGCCCCATCTTATCGTTCTCTATACTGTTGTTGAGTGCTGGATGTCATGTGACACGCTGCTCCTCACCATGTGACACCGGTCCAGTCTGAGTATCAACAGTATGAAGCGTTACACTCAGTTTATAATATATACATATATATATATATATATCAGTTTCCCGTGATGCAAAACGTCTCGACTGCGATTATTTTTTAGGATTATTCGTGATTTAAATACTTTAGTTTCTAATCCAAAAGAAATAATCAGATTGAAGATTTTTCTCCTGCGTATATGATCATCGTTCTAAATCTAATCTTTTATTTTTCTACAGAGTTTTAAACTCCGACGAGAATGTAGGGAATAAAAAGAAGAAGAGCTCCAACTGCATGAACGTGAATATTAAATGTTACAGTTGTAAAACACATTCATCCACCGCATGCTCCACAATACTTCCTCCTAAAGTGCCTGCTGAATATTTCATCATAATATATATATATATATACAGTATATAATATATATATAATATTGTATCATAATATATAAGTATATATTTATACAGTATATCATATTTTTATCACAATATTTACGTATATATATATATATATATATATATATACAGTACACATAATATTTCTATCATAATATTTAGGTGTATATGTATAAATATAAAAATATTTAATATTGTATCATAATCTATACATATATATACATATATATATACTGTATATATATATATATAATATTGTATCATATATATGTATATATACAGTATACATAATATTTGTATCATAATATTTAGGTGTATATGTATAAATATAAATATATATAATATTGTATCATAATCTATACATATATATGACTATGTTTATATATATATATATACTGTATATATATATATGGCAAACTGTATGTTACGCCTCTGTCCTTTTCTTGCTTGTGTTATTCCTGCTTAGCTTCTCAATGCTATCCTCCACTCAGCATCCTTCATCTCTGCCACGCCCCCTGCTCTCCCATTGGCCCTCCTCCTCCTGTGTGATGGACCCACCAGATCCCCCAGCATGCATCTCTCTCCTCCCCGCGGGGAGCCACCGGGACGCTAACGTTGCATCACGGCGTCCTCGACGACCGACGCGGCTTCATCCGCCCCTCCTGGGATCTGTGCTGTGAACTCCTCTCCCTCCTCTCTCCCTCCTCCCTCCCTCCTCCCTCCCTCCTCCCTCCATCTATTCTTATGATATTCTCACTGCCCCCCCCCAACCTCGCCTCCCATTCTCTCTGCACAACACATGTGCGATAGACAGAATATCAGGATTACAGTACGAGCTGACACGGCGACACGGTGTTAATCGTCAGAGTCGTGTTTGTTTCCCGCCCAGAAACTGTCACCCTCTAATAACGAGCCCCCCCCCCCCCCCCCCCCCCCCCCCCCCCAAAAAAAAAAAAAAAACAGCAACACAATTGGCTCCGGGAATGGCAGCAGTGGCACAATAGGCAACAAAAAAAAATCTTGTCAACACACACAAATGGAAGGCACGGCGGACGCTTCTTCTCTTGTTGTCATAGAGCACACATGTGTGTGTGTGTGTGTTTGTGTTTGTGTGTGTTTGTGTGTTTGTGTGTGTGTGTACCCTTCACGTCTTCTTCCTGAGTGGTGTCAGCGGAGGCCTGCAATTAATTTGTGTAATTGCCCCTCCCATTCCCACCCCTATCACACACACACACACACACACACACACACACACACACACACACACACACACACACACACACACACACACACACACACATCCATCGCAACACAACCTACCCCTCCATCCCACCCGTTCCACCCTGGATGGGTTTGCCAATGCTGTCGACCTGTTTTAACCCCACTACCACCCCTCACACACACACGCACACACACACCACACACACACACACACACACACACACACAAATACACACAAACACAAACACACACATACACATACACAACCCTTCCCGGCCCTGGTTGTTTTTTGCCATTGCTGTTGCCCCCACTATTAAACACACACACACACACACACATACACACACACACACACACATACACACACACACACATACACACAAACACAAACACACACATACACATACACACACACACTGAATATACACAAACCCTTTAAAAAATAAGCTTTATTTGGTTTTAAAATGGCAGAATAACATGAACTAAGTTGTAATCTTTGTCATGTTTTCAGTGATTGATTTATATTTGTGTATCGTGATGATAATAGATGTCACGTGACCAGATGAACAATAGATGTCATGAGACCAGATGAACAATAGATGTCATGAGACCAGATGAACAATAGATGTCATGTGACCTGATGAACAATAGATGTCATAAGACCAGATGAATGAGTTACAGTGTGAATAAAAACATCATTATTGAATACAAATCTAAATGAGATTCTCCTCTACTCTCCGGTCCAAGAGGCTCGTGTTTCCTCCTTATGTTTTAGTTTAGAGAGATATCTTTAAACATATATTATCTTTATTGCAAAAGAAAAGAGGAGACGAAGCAGTCTGCAGACCTCAGGACGTTAAAATAACGACGGTGGTAACCGTGGCGATCACCATCGACCCACCGCCGCTTTGATATCATGTTTTTAATTGACCGGCATATCTTTGTTTGTTTGTGTGCTCGTGTTTCTGCTTTTTCCTGGCAGGGACCGCATGTGTGTGTGTGTGTGTTGTTTGTGTGTGTGTGTGTGTGTTGTTTGTGTGTGTGTGTGTTGTTTGTGTGTGTGTGTCGAGCAGGCAGCTGCAAAAGAGGGGCCTCCCAAACCCGCGCTGACGCGAAGTGACAGCTCTCTATATCTCTCACTGGCACCGACAGCTGACAGATGGATAGCACTCATACACCGCAGGAAAAAAAAAAGACAGAGAGAAAGAGGGGGGTGGAGGGATGGAGAGAGAGAGAGAGGGAGAGAGAGAGAGAGAGAAAGCCCTCAGGATGATTCGCCAGCATTGCTCTCTGTTCAGAGGGCCGGCGTTTGATTGAGTGCTACAGAGAATAATAAACCCTCCACTACCCGGTGCACTGCCAAGCTTTCTCTCCCTCCTTATCTCTCGCCGCCCCCCCCCCCTCACTCCCCCACACCCTTTCTCTCTAACCCCTCTCCTCCCTTAATTCTCTCCCTCTCTCCAACAACCCCTTTTTTATTGTCGCCCCTCCTTTTTGCGCTTTGCTCTCGCTCCTTTATGCTGCGCCTCCGATTCCCCAGGCCCATCTTCAACACCTCGTGGTCTATCTTTATGTCTCTCTCTCCCTCTCTCTCTCTCTCTCTCTCTCTCTGTGCTCTCCCTTTCACTCGTCTGCCTCTATCTGCCATCGCGGCGTATTTGTCTCTCTCTATCTGAGGTGTGAGAGACGGGGGTAAGAGGTCCCTGTCAAACAAACCAACAGTGCTCACTCACAGCGATTCCCCCGTGTGTCTGACTGTGTATCGGCTGTGTACCACTACAGATATACACACACACACACACACACACACACACACACACACACTGCAGCTTTCAGCACAGCGGGGGAACATGTGATGTGCAACATTAGCATTATATCAAAGCCAAGTAAACATGCCCTGTGTGTGGAGGCGTGTATCTGTACGGATGAATATCTCTGAACAATTTAGACAATTAGCATTCAAGGTTCCTGCCGGATGACGTCATCATGTTGAGACTACCGTAGAAGAAGAAGACTCCAATTATTACTATTTATGTCTTCGATATCGAGATGATTTTCAACGTTTGACGTGACGTCATATCATATAGAAATTGTAATATTCTGGTTCCAGGATGCCAAAAAATCCACATTAATAAACAATAAAACACAAATATTTATAAAACCCACTGCTGTGTTTTTATTTTATCACTTTCTTATTTATTCAGATGTATAAAAAAATATATATATGTATATATATATATATGTATATGTGCATGTAGAGTATATATATATATATATTTCTTTTTTTTATATATATATATGTATATATATATATGTATATGTGCATGTAGAGTATATATATTTCTTTTTTTTTATATATATATATATACTCTACATGCACATATATATATATATATATATATATATATATATATATATATATATATATATATATATATATATATATATTGTGGCAACCCGGGGGATGTGGAGGTGAGAGTCGGAATAAAATCAGGAGACTCAGAGACGCAGTGCAAAAATAAAGGGTCTTTTAATAAAACGTGTAGGAAAAAGGGGGAATGGGCATCTAATGGAAACAAAGGATTCTTCCCGGTCGGGTCTTTGGTCGTCAGTCTCACACCTTCTGTGAGACGGTTGGTATCTCCTGGATGGGCAGAGCAGAGGAGAGGTGAGAGGGTCCAGTTACCTCTGGTCTGTGGCGACTCCTCTCCTGAGGCTCCTCCTCTCCTGAGGCTCCTCCTCTCCTGAGGCTCCTCCTCTCCTGAGGCTCCTCCTCTCCTGAGGCTCCTCCTCTCCTGAGGCGACTCCTCTCCTTCTCCTTTCCTATTCAGGCAGCTCTCCCCCCGATGGCTTCCAGTGGAGGGAAGATATACTCTCCGTTCCCTCGTTAGCTGACGGGCTGCAGGTGTGACCACTCCCAGGTGCCAATTGGCTGTAGCACCTGTACTGGGAAGTACGTCCCGTGGATCGCTTCCCCCAACCTGAGCTTTGGGATCCGCCTCCGATGCGCTGTTTGCTCGGGTTTTCCCCCTGGTCTGCCACAATATATATATATATATATATATATATATATATATATATATATATATATATATTGCATCTACAGTATATTTGCAGTGATATTTAAATGTTTTTACTTTGCATTTGTGAACATGTGAGGGGGCGGGGCTTCAGAAGATACGCTCCCTAAGTGATGACCATGCTGAGCCCCGGACCTCTGGATCCACTCTGGACCCCCGTCTCAAGGCTGAAAATGAGCTTGGCCCAGATAGGAGGCCTCACACATGGAGGTGTCAACAGATTATTCACACACACACACACACACACACACACACACACACACACACACACACACATGAGGGTGAACTCCGATAACATCTCTGTGGATGAAGGCACAATGCCACCGCCGACCCCTCGGCCCTCACCCCGTCGGTTATTTTGGAGTGTGAAGGAGAGGATTAGGGCTGTTGGAGAGGGGGGGAGGTGAGGAAAGGGAGGGAGGGAAGGGTGGAGGAGGGAAGGGTGGCGGGAAGGAAGGGTGGAGGACCGCGTCGGAGAATTAAAGGTGTGTATGTGTTGCTTCATTCTTGTTGTTGTTGTCTTTCTCCATGTCCTCTTAAAATGACCACCTATATCTCTCTCTCTCCATCTCTTTAGCTCTCTCTCTATCTCTTTATATATCTCTCTCCCTCTCTCTTTTTCCCCCCTTCTCTCCCTCCCTCTCTCTTTATCTCCCCCCCCCCACATACACACACACACACGTGTTCAGTTCCGCTCTATTTTCCCTCTCCTCCGTGAGGGTTAATCTGTGGATGTGTTCCATGTGGCCTCCTTCTCCCTATCTCTCCCCCCCCCTCCTCCTCCTCCTCTATACCTTCTCTCATCCCTCCATCCCCTGGGACGTATAGATGGCCTGTTTCTCTGTCGCCCGGCTCGTGGAAGATGTTTCACTAAACAGCCGCCGTGTCCCTCGCCGTCACTCAGGGGCCAACAAGGAGGAGGAGGAGCCACGGCGGCTACGTCCAACAAGGAGGAGGAGCCACGGCGGCTACGTCCAACAAGGAGGAGGAGCCACGGCGGCTACGTCCAACAAGGAGGAGGAGCCACGGCGGCTACGTCCAACAAGGAGGAGGAGACTACGTTGTTATAGGAATGCAAGAATCCTTAAATGTGAAAATGAATGATGCCCCTATGTGGATTATGATGCATGTGAAAGGGTACTTACCATTTTTTAAGGTTCTTTGAGACACCTTTATAGGTTAGTTGAAGAACTCTTCAAGGAGATGGTTCTCTATAGAACCCTGGTTTGAATTGTTCTTTTAGGCACCAGAAATGATGCCTTGAAGAACCCTTTTTTTAAGGTCCTTTAAGACAGCGTTATAGATTAGTTGAAGAACTCTTTAAGGTGATGGTTCTCTAAAGAACCCTGGTTTGAAAGGTTCCTTGTGAAACCAGAAATGGTCCTTTAAATAACCATTTTTTAAGGTTCTTTTAAACACTTGTATATGTTCTTTGAAGAACTATTTAAGGAAATGGCTCTTAAAAGAACCCTAGTTTGATAGGTTCTTTGTGGAACCATATATGGTTCTTTAAATAACCCTTTTAAGGTCCTTTAAGACAGCGGTATAGGTTAGTTGAAGAACTCTTCAAGGTGATGGTTCTCTAAAGAACCCTGGGTTGAAAGGTTCTTTATGAGACCAGAAATGGTCCTTTAAAGAACCCTTTTTAAGGTTCTTTAAAGAACACTTGTATACGTTCTTTGAAGAACTATTTAAGAAAATGCTACTGTAAAAAAAATCCTGGCTTGAAAGGTTCTTTTAGGCACCAGAAAAAAATCCTGGCTTGAAAGGTTCTTTTAGGCACCAGAAATGGTTCTTTTATGTTATCACTCTGAAGAACCATGATCAGTGACTCACAGATCGCCTCGATCCGGTCCTCGCTCTGTTCACAGTTTTGGGAAGAGAAGAAACCCGTTTGAATAAGTCGTTTGAATAAGTCGTTTGAATAAGTCGTTTGAATAAGTCGATTGAATCGATTTGTCACGTCTCATGAAACTGGAACGTGTTCTCACCTTTTATTCGTCTGGAGGACGCGGAGGAGCGGCGTTCACTTCCTGTGACGGAGCGACAGAGTTACACACACCGAGTCAACGCCATGTGAACGAGATATTAATGACGTGTTCGAATGGGATGGCGGCACACACACACACACACACACACACACACACACACACACACACACACAGGCCTGAGAGGGACAAACCGGCAGATCATAAATCAAGATGATGAATCCTGATCATGAGTCAGTCACATGGTGTCAGAGACGTGTCCTCAGCCGACAGACACCGGAGACACCCGTCACCTTCACGTTACACCCAGCTGAGACTCACACACACACACACACACACACACACACACACACACACACACACACACGCACGCACACACACACACACGGGCCTCTCCGTCTCCTGCCACTTGCTTTCCCGTCCTTTAAGCATCTCGCCAAGGACATGAACCCCAAGAAAGAAAGAAAACACACACACACACTTACACACACACACACACACACTTACACACACACACACACACACACACACACAGAACCAGGCATACACACATGTATCTCCAAATAGAGCTATTCGTTACCCGGGTACTATTAGACCTGCGTCCGCTCCGTGAGCTCCTCAAGGCCGTGTGACAGGAGCGGCTCCAGCTATTAGCCCGAGCCGACCTTCATTACGCGGCGCCGCTGATTCCTCTCGACGGCTTGTTTACCTAATTAAAACCCGGGAACCCCCGCGCCGGGTTTGCCTAAATAAATACGTCTATTAAAATATGAATTCACCGCGATCAGACAGGAGGGGCGGAGCCAGGCGGCGCGTGTGTGTGTGTGGGAGCTGTGTGTGTGTGTGTGTGTGTGTGTGTGTGGGGGGGGGGGGTCGGGGGTTTAAATGGCGAGTGTTTGACAGACCTGGTCCTTGTGCCGCTTGTCACGCTCATGTGATACGGTGATACGGTGATACGGTGATACGGTGATAGCGCCCGTCTCCTCCCATCAGCCCCGGGGGCCGGAAACCATTTTAGATGTTTATCGGCGGAGCGCTGGGGGTTAATTCCGTTGTCTCGTCAGGAGCGCCGCATCGCACCGTCAGCCACCGGCCGGCCAATCGGAGCCATCGGCTCGGCTTATCGGGGGAGGAGGGGGGGTGGGGGTGGGGGGGTCGTGTTACACTGACTGACACATGACAATGACCTTGTGACCCCGTGACCCCGGGACTCTCAGAGGGCTGATAGCGCTGGGCTGCTTCTTTCCTTTTTCACTTCCTCTCCTCACTCTCACGCTCGTTCCCTCCTCCTCCTCCTCCTCCTCCTCCTCCTCCTCCTCCTCCTCCTCCTCCTCCTCCTCCTCCTCCTCCTCCTCCTCCTCCTCCTCCTCCTCATCCTCCTCCTCATCCTCCTCCTCCTCTTCCTCCTCCTCCTCCCTCCTCCCTCCTCCCTCCTCCTCCTCCTCCTCCTCCTCCTCCTCCTCCTCCTCCTCCTCCTCCTCCTCCTCCTCCTCCTCCTCCTCCTCCTCCTCCTCCTCCTCCTCCTCCTCCTCCTCCTCCTCCTCCTCCTTCTCTTCCTCCTCATCATTCTCCTCCTTCTCATCATTCTCCTCCTCCTCTTCCTCCTCCTCCTCCTCTTGCTCCTCCTATTCCTCCACCTCCTCCTCTTCCTCGTCCTCCTCCTCATTCTCTTCCACCTCCTCCTCCTCTTCCTCCTCCTCCTCCTCCACCTCCTCCTCCTCCTCCTCCTCTTCCTCCTCCTCCACCTCCTCCTCTTCCTCCACCTCCTCCTCTTCCTCCTCCTCCTCCTCCTCCTCCTCCTCCTCCTCCTCCTCCTCCTCCTCGGCTTTCCGTCTTGACTGCAGGCATAAAGAAGGAGGATTTGGGGACGTTGTCTCCGGGGAAGTGGGGCGAGGAGGAGGGAGAGTGTACGGTGTCTTTGTGGGAGTGTATTACTCACGTGCGCAGATAACACACACAAAGCAAAAAGAAAAACCCCGGTAAGCCCAGCACACACACACACACACACACACACACACGCTCACTCTAATGTGTGTGTGTGTGTGTGTGTGTGTGTGTGTGTGTGATAACATGCGTGCCTATCTCTGGCCATCCAGTGTTATCAGCCACAGAAAGGTATTGGTTTCAGTGTTTGGTGTGGAACGGCTCGGTGGGCCACGGGGCATGCC
>CM070092.1:18838815-18891315 GCA_036178185.1 Liparis tanakae
TCCCGTTTCCGGCGTTGACGACATCGTCCATAAGTCAAGACGGGGACCTCTCGTCTTCGTTCCCGGAGTCTTCATCATCTCATCATTTGGCACCTGCGTGTCCATTAATTTCATCCCAAGTTTATACATCTCAAAAAGACGAGGGTGACCTCCGGGTGACCGCGCCGTAAAGGCGTGCGACCGCCAGCTGATGGCTGCATTTCAATCGGCGCCGTTCCTCCCGCCTCCTACGCTTCCTGCTCTGCGCTCGCCGCCTGCTTTTTTTTTTTTCTTCTTCTTTTTATTTGTTTCCATGCAGGGGAAGGAGAGCGAGATCAGACCACACATACAGATCCAGGCCTCCGTCCTCCACCCCCCCCCCTTCCACCCACCCACCCAGCCTCCTGCCCCCCCCCCCCCTCCACCCGCCATCTGTGCACGTCCCTCCGCCTGCAACTCCAACCACAACAACAAGGCCCTGAACCTCCGCAGAGGAGTCAATCCATCACTGGAGGAAGGAGAGAGGAAAGAGACAGAAAGACAAGGAAGTAAAAAAAAAAAAAAAAGGGAGAGGGGGAGGGGGAGGGGGAGGTTGTACGAAAGAGGGGGAGAGGTGAGGAAAAGCGAAAGTGAGATGCCATGAAACTTAATCACAGTAAGGGTCGTGTCGGGCAGAGGAGGGGAACAGATTAAATTAGCATAGCATTAGATATGGAAAATGATCTCTGTCAAAATCATCCGCTGCACAATTATAATATGTTAATTACTTATTTCATTAAGGAAGTTTATTATGGCCTCGCAGATGAAATCATGCAGGCCAAAGACACCTGGAGGAAAAGCAGCGAGGCCTGAATATCTCTCTCTCTTTCTCTCTCTCTCTCTCTCTTCGTCTCCGCTGTCACTCTGGAGTCTCATCTGCCTCACACACACACACACACACACACACACACACACACACACACGCGCGCCAATCCTCATTCCTTCACTCTTCTCTCTCTCTTTGTTCATCACGCGTTCACAACAGTGTTTAACGCCATCGCTGATCTCCAGTCGGCCACCGGAGGAGGAGGAGGAGGAGGAGGAGGAGGAGGAGGAGGAGGAGGGTGATGTCTCCCCCTCTTCCTCCGCCTCATGAGCTCCATCACTACTCACGCCTGTGCTGTGGCTTCTCCGTCTTTTCAGGGGCTCCATCCGAGTGTTTCTCCCCTCCGTGTCGATAAATTGTGTTTAAATCCAAAATGTATGCGAAATTATCAGAGCTCCATCAGAAAAGTGTCCCAACGCACTTTATCCGTCTCTATAGAGCAGTAATAACACTTTTCCCAAGATGTATTCATTATTAAACTGTGGTTGTGCTCTTGTTCATTCACCAGAACAATTTATTCACAAGCCACCCCCCCCCCCCCACACACACACACACACACTTTATTCACAAGCGTCTTTGCGTATTCAGAAACGCTATATAAGCGCTATATAAGTTTGAATTATTATTATATTATATTCACTTTGGTCACTGCCTTGTGTATATATTTAGTTTCCTCTGTATATTTAGTATTTTAGTATTTAGTATTTAATATTTAGTATTGTGTGTTTTGTGCTTTATTTTTATCTTTTATTTTTTATTAAGGCTCTAATGTTCACCCGCTGCTGTGCTCTGAAACGTCCCTGCGGTGGGACTAATAAAGGTTTATCTTATCTTATCTTATTGTTTTTTCATCATCTGGCGAAATTTCAAAAGTTTGCACGCAATTTGCTGGAGGTGTGTGTGTGTGTGTGTGTTGGGGGGGGGTTGAGGATAACAAAGCAGCTGTACGTGGCCCTGATGGCACTCTGACCCCCCAGGTACCGACACATCACCGTAACCCGTAGTTACCTCCAGAGGAGCACCATAGCAACATAGCATAAGAGCTGATAGCATGAGAGCTAATGGAGCTAATAGCATAAGAGCTAATGGAGCTAATAGCATAAGAGCTAATGATATAATCATTTTTTGGGAGTTTTTCCTGATCCGATGTGAGGTCAAAGGTCAGGGATGTCGTATGTGTACAGACTGTAAATCCCCCTGAGGGAAATTCGTAATTTCTGATATTGGTCTATATAAAATAAACTGAATTTAAATTGTAATAAAGAATGTTGATGGACATTTTGAGATGAACTCACAAAAAAAAAGAGGAATAGCCGTAGTGCGAGGATAGATGCGTCTCCTGTGATTTCTTCCAGGCATGACGTGTGAATTAAAATGTAAAATTAAATGTATTTAATTGTTAAACCGTCAATATCAGTGCATATGTATTAGTATTTATTTTTGTGTTTTATAATATTTTTTATTAATGCTCTGATGTGCACCGCTGCTGTGATTTTAAAACTGTGGGACGAACAAAGATATATATCATATCATATCATATCATATTTGATATAAACAATAGTGAAATAAGACTTTCCCCATCACCACCAGGTCCTTAATAAATATAATAAGTATAAATATAATAAATGAGATCACACTGCTACAGATGCTCATTGTGTGCTATAAAATGTTATTATTAATACAAAATATGATAATATATTTCTATGTATACCTGATGGATTTGAACCTAAAAGCCTCAGAATGAAAACATATCTCGGAAGAGAACTTTTTACTTTTTCCTGTGAACATCTGAACTCGAGGACGTGCTGAAGGTTTCAAATGAAGAAAAGTGATTTTCAAAGTGGATTTATAAACATATAAATATGCATATCGCATGTTCGTTTTGTAACGATAACCGCTACATCCCAGATTTAGTGATCCCTCTAATAGATTCAAATGCGAGAATCAGAAACGTTATATAAAAAGCTGGAGAGAGAGAGAGAGAGAGCGAGAGAGATCAAAGATAGATGATAAAAGGCCGTAACGTCTGATGCACGTACCGCGTGCGGCGGGGAAGTGAGAAAAACAAATTCAGACGTTGAAACATCTCTCCGATGAGCCCGAGTTTTCAAAAACATCTTCGCTGTTTAACATGTTTAGCATTCCGACTTCAAGAAAAAATCCCGCGGCTCGTCTCGCACGTCGGCCGCGAGGCTCCGAGCGGGGGAAAAAACAACGTATTGATCGCAAAGTGAGAGGACTTGCAGGAGATAAATACAAGAGAAAAAGAAAGGAGAGATGAGAGAGGAAGAGGAGGAGGAGGAGGAGGAGATATATATATGGCAAGAGAACGAAGGAGAGAAAAAGAACGAGAGACGGAGAGCAGGCCAAATAAACCAGGGGCGATATCCTCCGTGTATCTGGGGCTCTGGTGTGGAGGAGGAGGAGAGGAGGAGAGGATGATGAGAAAAGGAGGAGAAAAAGAAGGAGGAGAGCGCGAACATCTCGGCGAGTGTGTACAAAGAGAATGGAAGAAAAACACACACACACACACACACACAGCCGAAGGCCGGGGTCGCAGTCAGAGCGCTGGGGAGGTGCAGCGTTGCCGGCGGCGACGCAGGAAAACACCTCGCTCTGCCTCCTCTAATGCGCCCGCCCCCCCCCCACAGATTGTGAAAACAGATAGTCAAAAACAAAAACAACAAAAAATACAACGCCCCCAAACACACGTACACACACACACACACGCACACACACACACACACACACACACACCTACCGACATGCACATCAACTCTCCAGCCCCCATGCAGATGTTGCGTAGTCTTGTTAGGTCGAGCTCAGAGGGGGGGAGCGGGTAAATCTCGACAATGGCCGCCTCTGGGGGATTGCAGAATCGTCTCACACACTAAACACTCTCTCTCTCTCTCTCTCTCTCTCTCTCGCCCTATCTTGATCTCTCACGCACACACACACACACACACACGCGCGGAGGCAGAAGTGAAAGGTAAGCTTTTCTTATGCTTTCATGCATAATTCTGCCTCACAGCGCCCAACATTGTGATGAATTTTTCACAGGGATTTCTTCTTCTTCTCTCTTTTCTTTCCTTTTCTTCTTCTCTCTCTTTCTCCGAGGCCACGAGGTTGCCGCGACGACACCAGAGTTAAGTATTTTTAAAAACTTTTTTTTTTCAACCGGGACATTTGTGAAGGGGTTGGATCGTTTAGGCGCCCGGCGTCCCGGCGCGCGTGACGGATCCCTCGGAAACACAAATTATCGTGTTGACTTGACAAACACGCTGTAATTACAGCGCGGCCCGTCGACGGGCGTTAAGGACGCGCCTCCCGATCGCCTGGGTAACGAGACGCTAATGCCGCCGACGTACGACTCGGTTAAAAGATTCGCCCCAAAAATTTGCGACGCCGCGGAATAATTATGAAACATCTCCGTTTTATAGGTTTCAGGGCTCTCAAGTGTTGAAGACAGGCAAGCGTGACATTACATGACCAGAGCTGTTTCTGATTGGCTGTTGTGTAGCCCATTTCTTGTTTTTGATTGGCTGATGAGTGGCACCTCACAGCAGAACTCCAGGGAGCGCTTGATTCCTCCACGGTGAGAGCGGCTCATGTTGGCGCTGCGACTCATTAAAACATTAAATATCCAAGAGTTTTTTTAAGCGTGAGAAATACGATGTGTGGCGGGAGTGCGTGAGTTAAGACCGAAATGCGTGAGTCTTGAGAGCCCTGAGGTTCTGATCTCTAGCGTCGGATCGATTGGGAATAAAGAGGTTTGGGTAACAGATTCAACGTCTCCCCGCCGTATCGCTCGGGCCTCGGCTTTCATCCGCACGACTTTAAAGACCCTTTCTTTTTTTTACATCCAGTGGCTCCCTCCATGTAGAAGAGAATCGGGGAAACTCGAGCGGCGGTGGGAGGAATTGGGAGGGGTAGAGACCCTTAATGGTTCCCCCCCCCCCCCTCCCTCTCAAAGCCCCTTTGCCCAAACGCCAGCCTCCTGCCCTTAAATCTGCGGGGTATAAAGAGCTCTGTTGAACCGGAAGAGGAACGTTTTCAAAAGACACAGCACTATGCCATCAGTCTGATTTAATATATACAGTACAGTTTCTGAACATGAACTTGTATTTGATTGAATATTTATGCTATAACCATTTAAAAAAAACAGAGTTTTGAATGGATTTTCATTCAAAAAAGTGTATTTAATTATCGTGCGTCCGCCCTGGGGGACACAGACCGCTATCTGAGAACCACCGGGTTAGAGAATGTTTGTTTTATTAAAATACAGACGAGGACCAGTCGGGTATCTCTGATTCATTGATTCTAATGGATCGTGGCGTTTGACCCGCATGGTTTGGGTCGTCTATGTAAATCAGATTTAATCTATTTTAATTTGAATCTTAATTACTTCACTTCTGATGAGGATTTATGTTGGGAACACGTGGAAGTTTACGCTTTAAAAAGGCTAAATGTGGCGGGACGCGTAACACCGGAACATCGGAACATCGGAACATCGGAACATCGGAACATCTTAACACCGTAACATTGTAACATGTAACACTGTATCATCGTAACACCTAACATCGTAACATCGTAACATCGTAACATGTAATACTGTATCATTGTAACATCGTAACATCGTAACATCGTAACATGTAATACTGTATCATTGTAACATCGTAACATCGTAACATGTAATACTGTATCATCGTAACATCGTAACATCGTAACATGTAATACTGTATCATTGTAAAATCGTAACATCGTAACATCGTAACATGTAATACTGTATCATTGTAACACGTAACACGTAACATCGCAACACGTAACATGTAATACTGTATCATTGTAACACGTAACACGTAACATCGCAACACGTAACATGTAATACTGTATCATTGTAACACGTAACACGTAACATCGTAACATCGTAACACTTAACATTGTAACATCGTAACATCGTAACATCGTAACATCGTAACATCGTAACTCTCTCCCGCTCCTCTTTGAGTCTCTGACCGTCGTCAAAGTGCTAAAAGTGATTTCTGTTCAATAATGTAATATCTGGCCAAGTGGCCGAGGAGAGGAGAGGAGATCTCCTCCGAGGAGATGAGGCGAAGGATAAGATGGGGGGGGCTCTGAAGGGTGAGATAACTAAGGGGGGGAGGAAAGCTAGGCGGGGGGGGGGGGGGGGGGGCATGTACGGAGGGGAAGAGAACGGGAGTCTGGAGCGCTATAAGTGAGTTATATTTAAACCATTAGGCAGCTTATTCGCTCGGTGCGAATGCAAATGAAGCGGAGTCGTCATCATCATCATCATCATCATCATCATCATCATCATCATCATCATCATCATCATCATCATCATCATCTCGGCCTCCTCCCTGGGAATCGACTCTTTCTGCAACACCTCGGCACAAGTGGACCGGTCGTGAACCCTCCTCCTCCTCCTCCTCCTCCTCCTCTGCAGCGCCAAGCTAGCCCTCAAATGGCCTACATAGACAGTTACACACACACACACACGCATGTACACACGCGCACATGCGGCCAGTACCCCTCCTCTGCTAGGCAACCGCCCAAATCAGAGATCAAAGGCTGGATTTGTAAAGCTAATGGCTGCTGGGGGGGGGGGAGGGATGGAGGGATGGAGGAGAAGGAGGGCAAGAGACAGACAGCAACAGCGGAGGCAGAGTGGCACAACATGCCTTTTGTGTTTTGTTTTTTAAACAGGCGCAATTACCACACACACACACACACACACACAATGTGGGCCTGAAAATGCCACGCTATATTTGTAAAAAACAAACAGGCGATGGAGAATACAGTGGGAGGTATCTCTCTCTCTCTCTCTCTCTCTCTCTCTCTCTCTCTCTCTCTCCGAGACACCTAGACACCAACGCCGCGCCGAGGCGTTCACACTCTTTAACTTTTTTTTTTTTACTGTTTTTCTTCCACTTTTTTTTTTTTTAGGCAAAAGCGCCGAGAGACACGTCCACAGATGGCGTCCATCTCTCGCTCGCCGCCGTGTGGGATCTTTGGTGTCGAAACAGACCTTTCTCTTTGTCTCGCACATGGCGCAAGCGCCGCCGCCGCCGCTGCGTTCCCACCGCCACCTTGCCGCGAGAGGCCACCGAGACGCCACCGAGACGCCACCGAGACGCCACCGAGACGCCATCGAGACGCCTGGCACGGCGGCCGGAGGAAAGGGAGCGAAGAAAAGGAGAGATAAAAGGAGGATAAACGTGTCTTTGCCCTTAAATGGAGAGAAAAGAAAGAAGCAGGAAAAAAGAATCTCCGGCGTTCAGTCTGCCAGTTTGCATTGTTCCGACATCCCATAATGCTTTGAGCTCGGCGGCGCCGCTCCGTCACGCCCACTCGCTTCACAGCACGCCGACGTCCTCGCCGTCACACAGCAAACGTTTTATTTGATGATTTGAGGCGATCACAGAAACAAACGGAGGAGCTTTCATCAAACGTCTCGACTCTCGCGGTCCGGAGCCGTCGATGACGAGATGAGGAAGAGGATGATGCAGAGGGATGAGGGCCAGAGCCCCGTGAGAGAGAGATGAGGAAGAGGATGAGTAGGAGGGATGAGGGCCAGAGCCCCGTGAGAGAGAGATGAGGAAGAGGATGAGGAGGAGGGATGAGGGCCAGAGCCCCGTGACAGAGAGAGATGAGGAAGAGGATGAGGAGGAGGGATGAGGGCCAGAGCCCCGTGAGAGAGAGATGAGGAAGAGGATGAGGAGGAGGGATGAGGGCCAGAGCCCCGTGAGAGAGAGATGAGGAAGAGGATGAGGAGGAGGGATGAGGGCCAGAGCCCCGTGAGAGAGAGATGAGGAAGAGGATGAGGAGGAGGGATGAGGGCCAGAGCCCCGTGAGAGAGAGATGAGGAAGAGGATGAGGAGGAGGGATGAGGGCCAGAGCCAGAGCCCTTTGTCAGGTGACAAATATCCCCGACGCCACAACGGCTATCAGTCCCTGCTATGTCTGTTTAAAGTGTGTGTTTGAAGTGTGTGTGTGTGTGTGTGGGGGGGGGGGGGTATTGTTGGTCTGCTACACATTGACCATTCAGCTAATCATTAAGCTGACATCACAGGTACTAAAGAGTCAAACCTCACGGTCCAGCTGCTGCTGTGTGAGTGTGTGTGTGTGTGTGTGTGTGTGTGTGTGTGTGTGTGTTTGAGGCTCGTGTTGAAAAGAGAATGAAGATATACATCTGAACTAACGCCTCACAGGAAGAATATTTTATTTTGTATTTATTTGAGCCTTCATGACACAGAAACATCTACTCAAGTTTAAAAAAAAAATAAAAAAACATACAGCATTTACATGAAAAAGACACAATATATAATATTAGCATAATGGATCTTTACTAATGCAAACACAAATATCATCCTCAGACTACCACAGACCTGTTGGTCGAGCTTTAACCCCTAAATATTTATATAAAAACAACTTGTATAAATAATGTTATCCAATATTTCCCTCTGAAATGTGGTGAGGAGACGTAACTTTCACATATTAGTGCTAATAAACTAATATAATAATGTATTTCTCTGCATACGTGTTCCTATTATCATGATCATAGATCAGACGCACGTCCAACGTGTCGGTTTGCAGTGTGAGTGTGTGTGTGTGTGTGTGTGTGTGTGTGTGCGTATGTGTGTGTGTGAGGAGATTGAAGTCTGTGTGTGTGTGTATGTGTGTTTGTGTGTGTGTGTGTGTGTGAGGAGACTGCAGTGTGTGTGTTTGTGTGTGTGTGTGTGAGGAGACTGCAGTGTGTGTGTGTGTGTGTGAGGAGACTACAGTGTGTGTGTGTGTGTGTGTGTGTGTGTGGGGGGGGAGGCATTGACAGTGACCTCCAGCTGCACTCTCTCCCAGGTCAAAGGTCAGCGGGAGGACGACGCTAAAGGAGCCGACTGCAGGGAGCCGGAGATAAAGAAAGAGGCTGGACTCGGTAAATACAACAGAAAAAAAGAAAAATCAATGTCTGCCGGTGGAGGGTCTGCTTCTCCATCAGCGCCGTGACAGCTGCTCCAGATGGCCACCGGGCGAGTCGTCTGTCAGGCCATCAGCATCATCATTACCCAGAAGGCCCGGCGCGGTCAAAAGGTCAAAGGGCGGCCTCGGTAGATTTGTCACCCTGAAGCACCGGGGGGAGCGCCAGATATGTGTGTCGCTGTCAGAGCGCCTGACGTTCATCTATCTTATGTAAATGTCGTTTCATAACGCCAGCAAACAAACACACCGCGGCTCCGGGAGGCGAAGATTCATCGCCGCGGGTCGGCGCTTCGCTTTCCGTTTCCATGGCGTTGGTTTCCACGCGTAAATCGGCGCGGGACGCTCCGTTTCCGGGAATAATAATCTGAGATTCCGCGTGTCTCTGAGCGGCCGGCGACCCCCGTGACCTCAGCGGGAACGCCGGCCCGATGAATGTGAGGATCCTCGGGGTCGCGGAGAGGACAGCCGTCTGACCTTTAGCGCTGCGTCCCCCCGATGACCTCGCTGAGGAATGAGGAAGCGGCGTGTTTTAAGAAAGTGAAAGGAGACGTCAGCCCCTTCAGTTGGGAGTCTTTCACCTTCTATCTGTTAATTAGCCGCGCCTCCGTTAGCCGGAGCGACGTGACGTCGAGGTGAGAGAGTTTTCCCACGAAGTTCCGGTCACACGAATAGTCTGACATTTAGGGGAAAGCCTTGTTAACTGTTCTTAACCGAGCATTAGATGGAGGAGCTGGACCAGCAGCTGGTTAGCTTAGCTTAGCATAAACACTGGAGGAAAGGGGGAAACAGTTAGCCTATTAGCTCTGTCAAAGGTAACAAGACCTTGGAAGGCCTCACGGTAATATTTAACTTCTAGAAATATTAGATATACGAAAAAAATAAGGGACATTTTTAGTTAAAATGCAGTATGTTTAGAGGATCATTATTAATAGAAGCACAGGGTTGAGGGACATGCATGGGACTAGCTTTTTCTACCTGGTTCCAGTGTTTTTGCTAAGCTAACCGGCTAAATACGACTTCAGAAAGCACTCCATAAAGTGTCTAATGAAAGCTATAACATCGTAGAAAAATTGGATAAACGTGAAAATAAGAGACATATTCAGTTAAAATACAATAAGTATACAGGATAATTATTAAAAGGAAGCACAGGTCTGAGGGACATGCATGGGTTTAGCTTGTTCTCCCTGTTTCCAGTGGTTGTGCTAAGCTAACGGATGAATACGACCTCTTAAAGCTCTCCGTTCGTATCCGTAGAAGTGAATCCACGCGATCTCGTGGTGTGTCTGGTAATCAGGCCTCATTCAGCCGAGCCGTGCCGACCGCTCACTGAAAGCGGCGCCATGAATGAGGCGTAATGCCGCTGACGGACAGCCGCCGCCGCGCCGCGCTCGCCTCCGTTAGCTGGCTCCTCTGATTAAACACGGCGTGGGATCAACGGCATGTTTTCATGATTGCTGTCTGTTTACTGCCCTGCCTGGTCAAAGACTCACAGTGTGTGCATGTAAACATTATGTGCTGTCTTTCATACACACACACAGAAAAAAATAGAAACACACACACACACATACACACACACACACACACGCGCGCGCCCGGTATGGGGAAACAGCAGTCGTGTGGGAGGGAATGCAGTTGCAGTACGTCTGGCGGATCCACACTCTGACTCGACCCTCTAAACAACAGATGCAGGAGCGCACACTCTGGCACACACACACACACACACACACACACACACACACACACACACACACACACACACGTGCACGCTCTGACTAACAGAAGCAGAAACACTCCCATGCCTCCACACGTGCACTGTGCGTGACCTCGGCCCGGCGACGCCACCCTCCCACGCAACAATCTGCGTGACGGTGGAATGCAAGAAAAAAAAGGAGAAGAAGAAGAAGAAAAAAATAAAAAGGAGGAGAGGATGAGACGCCCGTCTCCTCCTTTGGCGGTCGCCGATGAAACCGACAGAAACCTGGAGAGCCGAAGTGAGGATACTCAAATACTAGAAGGTTGTTTTAAGAACATGTGATGGGTTTCTTCTTTAAAAGTTTCGATTACAGGTGAAGAAGGAAAGAGGAGAGACGTGTGCAGCTGGAGAATAAAACATTTGGAAAACCTCTGGAAGTTTCTCTCAGGAGATAAAGGTTTGAGAGGTTTGAGATGTTGAGGTTAAAGTTAAAAAGAGGAAAGCAGCGACGTTGTTTTCTTTTGTTGTTGCTGCAGGTTTCACACGTCAGCGGGTCGGTCCTGATGAAGATGATGATGATGATGATGATGATGATGATGATGATGATGATGATGATGATGATGATGATGATGATGATGATGAGGACTCATAAACATATTATATATACTCTGATGAAAACAGAATGAGCCTCACCTGTCCGTCACGGGCCGCTCATCCCATCCACGTCACGCTTGTGTGTGTGTGTGTGTGTGTGTGTGTGTGTGTGTGTGTGTGTGTGTGTGTGTGTGTGTGTGTGTGTGTGTGTGTGTGTGTGTGTGTAGGGGGGCTGAGGGCCAATGGAAGGCCCGGTGGAGCGTCACGTTGCTTTGAACCGGCTCTGCACCGATATAATTAACCATGAAATTAGTCAATGTTTGTTTTTAAATTGCATGAAGTATCACTTTAACTATACAACAACAACAACAAAATGTTTATATATCTGTTTTTCCCAAAAAACTCATTCTTCATTGTTCTCTCTCCGATCTTCTGAAACCTTCTTTTTGTTGTAAATATAAAGAAGGGAGAAAACAACAAGTTAAAGCTGAAGGCTGTTGAACTACATTTGTCTCTCAGACATCACCTACAGTCGGCTGGGAGGAAAACAGGGGGGGGAGTGTGTGCGTGTGTGTGTGTGTGTGTGTGGGGGGGGGCTCTTCTGCCATGTTATTGAAATCTCCGTCCGAGTCCTGAAGCTCTCTCTGCCGTGCTTCTCATTAACCGGAGCGCCTCTCGTTTCCCTCTTTAATAATGAAACAAAAAACCAGGACTCGCCCCTCCTCTCCTTGTTTTGTTTTTTGCCGACTTAAAGGATTTCCTCAATTTGATCAACATCGGGGGGGGGGCAAGAACAATAACAACAAAAGCGTCAACAACTGCATAACGGGGCCTCCGGTGTCTCGACTGCGGCGTGATGCGGGCGGTGTCACGCACCCGGGTCGCCGTGGATGGAGGGTGGAGGGTGGAGGAGGGAGGGGTGTGAGGGGGGAAACTGTGTGTGTGGTGTGTGTCTATGAGTGTGTGTGTGTGTGTGTGTCTATGTGTGTGTGTGTGTGTTTTTTCCACAGGATGACACTCAAACGGTCCGGCACACAGAGCGTCTTCCTCACACGTTGACCATTGCTTGACCCCCCCACACAGCACACACACACACACACACACACACACACACACACAGCACACACACACACACACAACACACACACACAGCACACACACACACACAGCACACACACACACACCAGTCTCAGTGTACAGAGGCAGCCTGACCTGGCTCTCACCCCACGATTATCACTCCAACACCGTACACACACACGCACACACACACACACACACAGACACACACACAGACACACACACACACACACACACAGC
Organism: Liparis tanakae; assembly: GCA_036178185.1. NCBI lineage: Eukaryota > Metazoa > Chordata > Actinopteri > Perciformes > Liparidae > Liparis > Liparis tanakae. The sequence goes on from CM070092.1 coordinate 18,851,262, forward strand.
AGTGTTTGCGGCTGCACTGACCTCGTGGTCACCCTCTCACGGTCCACGCCGGCCTCTCTTTCAGGCGCCGTGACCTCTGGTTGACCCCAGACGGCACCCTGGGAGAGGCCGCAGCGCCGGTCTGTAGGTGAAAGGCTACGCTCGTCTTCCTCTCAGCGGGGGTCAACAATCCGTCTCCCGACTCGGGACAGCTCATAATAAACCCGGGCGGGTCGCATCTCAAAGGTAACAAGAAGACCTCGCGTTGGAGTCGGTTGTTTTTCTTCTTCTTTTTGCACAGATCAAAGCCACGAAGAGCAAAATGAAATTTAAATAGATGAATTTCAATTAAATACAAATTATCAAAGCCCAGTGAGAAAAAATATATCCAATCATGTAATATTGCAATGCACCTTGGCTTTTAACTCTTACGCTACATGGGTTGACTCTCCAGACGATTGCTTTAGTAATTATATTTACTTGCGTCTGGAATAAAAAGCTCATGTTCAACGAAGTTATCAGAACCAACGTTCTCAAAGTGCTCAGCGAGTTTCTGGAGGGGAGGAGGCTCGCAGAACCAGGGTATTCTTTTAAATCACTTCTTAAAACACGTTTTTATACAACAGCTTTTAAGTAATGTCGTCCTTTCATGCAGATCTTTGGTTCCCCTAATTTAGTTTGTCTGATTTTAATTTTTAAAATTGTATATCTTACTATTCTATTTGTTTTGCCTTGAATCTCTGTAGAGGACTTTTTTAAACTTTGTTTTTAAAGGTGCTATATAAATAGTTATAATAATAATAATAATAATAATAATAATAATAATAATAATAAAAATGAGAATTATTATTATTATATTATTATTATATTATTGTTATTCTATTATTATAATAATATTATTATCATTATTATATTATATTATTATAATATATATTATTATTATAACATTATTATTATATTATTATTAGCATTATTATATAATAATAACAATAATAATACGTATTATTATTATTATTATTGTACCAATATATAAACTATCCGTATAATACAAAAAACATTAAATCATATTCAGTTCAACCCCAAATATTAAACCCAATACATGTCCACACAATGTGCTCGCCATGTTATTACCCTTTCACATCCTACAGTGCCTTATTAGCCCCCCCCCCCCCCCCCCCTCCCAAATGTCCTAGGCATATTTCTTTAAAATGTGCCTTCCCGACACGTTATGTTCATGTCCCGGTCCGACCGCTCCGCCGGCTCAGGCCACGCCCCTCTGGGATTTGATTAGCGGCCTCGCGTACCCCAGACAGCGCCGCGTGTTGTTGTGTTGAGAACGGGAGTCCATCATTCACCATTGTATTACAAAACGTCTAATTGTGTCAGTCCGGTGTTACGTGATGCATGCAGCGCGGGAGGAAAACCAGAGGAACACTGGTGGGTGGGTGTGGGGGGGGGGGAGGCGAGGTAGAATTTTGTGCACAATATGCAATAGCTCCGTCATATTTGAAATGCAAACTGGCTCCTTTGGTGAGAGACTAGTGGGAGTTGGAGGTGCACTGCAATGGCTTCTGGGAGTAGAAAACAAACAGCGCTGTCAAAACAAACGCTTTAATGCCTGCGGAGGCCGTCCGCGCCGCAGTTAGCGAGGCGGCCGACCACGCAGCCGGCAGAGCGGCGAGCGGCGAGCGGCGAGGAGGAGGAGAAGGAGGAGAGGCTTCTCTTTTTGTTCCCGCTGCTTTTTGTAAGCTGAACTTTACATCAAAGCCCCGTGATTAATTACTGATAAGGGGTTAATAAAACATTAATGCTTTTTGTAATTAACCACAACTCTGAAATACAGTACCACCACCCCCCCCCCCTGCCACTTCTCTCATCTTCCCCCCAGCTACGTCTCGTCTTCATCTCTTGACGTCACATGCTGCTGCTGCTGCATCGTTGCCATCTTGCACTTTTTTTTTTCTCTCTCTCTCTCTCTCTCCCTGTTTTTCTTTTTTTCTTCTTCTTTTGTTTTTCTTGCAAGGTTGAAGAAGTGAAATCATTAAAATGGAGTCTAGGACGGGCCAGAAGGGAACAAACACAGCCCCGGATTTGTTTATCCGGCTCCAGAAAAGAGGACGAGGTGGCGCTTTAAAAAAAAAGAAAATGTAATTAAGGGCTTTTGAATATTAATTCTGAGGGGTGACGGAGGCTCCAGCAGGTCACGCTTTAAAAGAAGAAAGACAAAGACGAAAAACTGAGACCCGCCTCACGAGAACGGAGCCTCCGGAAAACAAAACACACTCAGTGTGTGTGTGTGTGTGTGTGTGTGTGTGTGTGTGTGTGTGTGTGTGTGTGTGTGTGGAGGCCGGTGAGACGGCTCAGGCACAACGTCATGTTGCATCATCACAAGATGGATCCTCTATCCGTCCTGAAGTCGGGACGTTACACGACTTTTCTGAGTGACTGTTATCGGGTGAGTATGAACATGCTCTGTCACGTGTTGCCACGCCAACACGACATTAATGACCATTCATGACTTCAGGTGATGATTTTTTCATTGTTTTATTGCTTCTACTGGAATCGAGAATGTTGTTAGATAATCAGCCGTACTGCTGATGTCACGGCATAACTACTAGTTATCATAACTCTAACATGTTGTTCAAACTAGAGGGACAAGTTGAGTAGCGAGCATGAGCAGCTAGCATCAGCATTTAGCACCGGTAGCTAGCATCAGTAGTTAGTATTAGTAGCTAGCATCAGTAGCTAGCTTTAGAAGCTAGCATCAGTAGATAGCATCGGTAGACATCATCAGTAGCTTGCATCAGTAGTTTGTAGAGTAGCTAGCATCCGTAGCTTGCATTGCTAGCTTGCATTACTAGCTTGCATCAGTATCTAGCATTAGTAGCTAGCATAAGTAGCTAGCATTAATAGCTAGCATCAGTATCTAGCATTAGTAGCTAGCATCAGTATCTTGCATTAGTAGCGTTTATCAGTAGCTTGCATTAGTAGCTAGCATCAATTGCTAGCATCAGTAGCTAGCATCAGTAGCTTGCATCAGTAGCTTGCATCAGTAGCTAGCATCAGTAGCTAGACTATTAGCAACATTCTGATGCTAGGTCACGATGTACTTCTTTCTACGATCTATAGATATTTGAGGGATCTACCAAAGAGTCCTGAACATTACACCGACCAACACACACACACACACACACACACACACACACACACACACACGTGATGCACACAAACGTGCACACGCACACTCAAAAGAGAGGTTGCACACGCAGCTCGCCCTATCTCAAAACACACACACACACACACACACACCTGAGAGGGTTAATATGTAACAGACTGGAGAGGAGTAGACGGCTCGTAGGAAACACTCACCACGCTCCACACACTGAACCACAGGCAACAGAAAGTAAAGTTTACAGGAGGAAGAACTTGTGGAAGTCTTCCTCCCGGTCTGGACGAGCCCCTCCCTCTTTCTGTAAAACACGTTTTATCCCACCGCTCGATTAAAAGGCGCTCCCCGGCGGACGCTCCTGCAATCAGAGTCGGGATGTTCACGTCACTGACGGGTTATTTATAGCGTGTTCTGACATTAACTCAAATTACTGACTGTTGCTTATGAAAACACGCTTTGATGATAAATAATCTGCGCTTTTGCTTTTACGGCTGAAAAAGAGACTGATAGTTACTGCATATTATAGATTAAGGCAATCACCAACACTAATTCACAGTCCTCACATTACCAGGTTCACTGCTGTACGCATCGCGTTCCCTCAACATGAAAAACACATCTGGTGTTTGAGTGTGTGAGCGTGTGTTGCTCTGTGTGTGTTGTTTCTGGTGTGTTGTTTTTTGTGTGTTTTTTGGAGCCTGCACATGTGCTACCTGTGCGTATGATAAATCTGTTCCCTCTCATAATCTATGTGATTCAAGACGTGATATATGTGAGCGTGAACTTTGAATTATGACCCACGCGGCGGGTCGTAAATCTCTCCTCCCAAACTCTCTCTGAGTACACACCCGTACACTCTGTGGGTCGCTCCACTCATAAATCTCCCCAAACTGGAGCGAGGTACACCTTCCTTCTTCTTTCTTTCTTTCTTTCTTTCTTTCTTTCTTTCTTTCTATTCTTTCTCACACAAGTCGGATACAATACAACAGTGGAGAGGCTCTTTTGTTAGCACACAAGAGAAAGCCACAGAAATAAATGGTCGATTTTTACAATATAATCTTTTTTTTTTCTTCATTTGTTCAAATATGGAATTTTAGCTAACAAAAAAAGTTGTAATTCCTGTTTCCCACACCAGATTTGTTAATTATTAAAATCATCAAAAACCTAAAAAGCAAATGTGACTTCCTCACATGGAAGGAGACGTGGAGTTTGGACTCAATAACAACAACAACGGTTGCTTGAGGCCCAACGTCTCCCACAGCTCCCAACCCGACCACTGGTTTGAGCACAGCAGCCTCGGGGGTTCTCCAGACGGGGTTCTCCAGACGGGGTTCTCCAGACGGGGTTCTCCAGACGAGATGGCGCTTTTTAGGAATAAGAATTGATATAGTATAATAAATAGTCAAAGTCAAAAGTCAAAGTCATTTTTAGTGTCAATTTTCCATTAGTTGATCAGACGAAAAATGGAAAGTTTGTTTCGTTTAATTGAAATAAAGTGAGTCATAATAGTAATGAAAAGTGATAAAGTGATTAGGTAATAAAGTGCAAACAGTAAACAACAACAACGAACATTGAGACAACAAATTAACAAATATAAAAAACGTTATAACACGTAAAAGTGTTAAACTAACATTGATTGTCTTTTCATTAAACGGGCTGTATTTATGGTAAAAAAGGAGCAATTATTATTAAAAAATTGGTACGTGACCAGAAGAACACAGAGGAAAAGCTCTGTGGTTCTGAAAATGTACCTTTACGGTTTGTGCTTAACAAAGTAAAAAGTAGTTATAGTTATATTAGTTATAGAGCGACAGCCCGGTGATCCTTACACTACGTATTATGGATTATTGTCACGTGAAAAGCATCATTTTACTGTTGTAGCAGGAGCTAATTCAAGCCACGTATTTAAATAGTTTGAGAGTTAATTGAAGTGGAAGTACTAAATGTGTTTAAGTGAATGCCGACATTACAAATAAAGCTGATCTGGGATCAGTTGGCCGACTCCCCATCATACAGCGTCATCAGAGGTGTTGTTATTGTCCCCAGACACTCAGTCCTGCTCATTCTTTTAAATATATTTCTTGCACCAGCTTGCCTTTAGTGAACTGATGCACCTGATACGGTTCATTATGATCGTGTCATTTCCACTTCTGCTCCTACCGGCGCCGCTGCAGCCATTTTGCTGGCGCCGGCGTGCAGTAATTAGCCGCGGTGGGTTATTTTTTTTACACGGGGACGCGGCGGCGGCGTCGGCGTCGCCTCCATTACGGCTGACATTCATCGCTCATCAGTCCACTCACAGATGATGATGATCAACATACGGAGCATCATCGCCACTAATGAGATGCGCTTTGCTGATGAAAGCCATTCGTCGAAATTCAAGCGTGAAAAAAACACAAAAAAAACAGGGAAAGAGAGACGGAGAGGAGGGGAAAAAACACGCAGGAAGGCGCTCTCGGACAGCGCCCATCTTTCAATCTAATGGTGTTAATAAGATTCATTAGGCGCCATCCTCGTCCTCCACGATCTTGGATGAGCGGCGGCGTGTTTGTCTGTTTTCCTCGGCGGCCTCTCGGCACGCGGCGGCGGGACGCGCCGTATTTATGGGAATCAGCACCAAATGAATCTGCTTCAAAAGGGAAGGTTCACTCCGTGTCATTATCCACGGCAGACACACATTCACAAATGACTTGCTCCTGGAAACGTGGCCATGTGTGTGTGTGTGTGTGTGTGTGTGTGTGTGTGTGTGTGTGTGTGTGTGTGTGTGCAGACGGGGCGCTCATCATCTCCTGGAAGGATTGATATGAGCATTCTGTCACTCATGGGCAGCACAGATGGCTAATTTCCGGAAAAGAGCAGATTTGCGCCAGGTTTTAAAGGGAAAAAAATAGAAATGGCACTTTTTCAAAGTGTGTGTGTGTGTGTGTGCGAGTGTGTGTGTGTGTGTGTGCGAGTGTGTGTGTGTGTGAGAGTGCGTGACTGCCTATAATGTAGCGAGGGTTCAGTCAGGCTTGACCACTGACAGATAAAAGCTTTGTGTTGTTGAGCTGCCAGCCCGACATGGCTGCCTGTCAGAGTGTGAGTGAGCAGCGTGTGTGTGTGTGTGTGTGTGTGTGTGTGTGTGTGTGTGTGTGTGTGTGTGTGTGTGAAACCTCCGGTGTGATCCAGACCCACAGCTGTGGAGCTCTTCCAAAGTGCTCACATTTAGACAAACGCGTCCGTCGGAGGGAGAAAGAAACGGAGAGAAAATAAAATCCAGACCTCGCTTCACTTCTACGGCCATTTTAAAAAACGAGGAAGAGGAGAGAGAGGAGGGAGAGGAGAGGAGGGAGAGGAGGGAGAGGAGAGGAGGAAGAGGCGAGGAGGAGGAGGGAGGGGGAGAGGAGGGAGGAGGGAGGGAGAGAGGGAGGAGGAGGGGGAGAGGAGAGAGGAGAGGAGGGAGAGGAGGAGGGAGAGAGAGGAGGGAGGAGGGAGAGGAGGAGGGAGAGGAGAGGAGGGAGAGGAGGAGGGAGGGAGAGGAGGGAGGGAGAGAGAGGAGGGAGAGAGAGGAGGGAGAGGAGGAGGGAGGAAGAGGAGGAAGGGGAGGGAGAGGAGAGAGGAGGGAGAGGAGAGGGGAGGAGGATAAGAGAGGAGGAGGAGGGAGGAGGAGGAGGGAGGGAGAGGAGGGGGAGGAGGAGGGGGAGGGGAGGGAGGGAGAGAGGAGGAGAGAGAGGAGAGGGAGGAGGGAGGGGAGGAGAGGAGAGGAGAGGGAGGGAGGAGAGGAGGGAGAGGAGGAGGGAGGGAGAGGGAGGAGAGGAGGAGAGGGAGGAGGGAGGGAGGAGGGAGAGGAGAGGAGGGAGAGGAGAGGAGGGGAGGAGGGAGAGGAGAGGAGGGAGAGGAGTGAGAGGAGAGGAGGGAGAGGAGGGAAAGGAGAGGAGGGAGAGGCTGTGACGGGATCGTAGTTGTTTACTGTAAATAACAAACTTAATGACCGGCGGCACGCTGCAGGCCGGAGGCCCCGAGACACGGATACAGACGGGAGTCATCTGGTCCTCCCCCCAGGGAGGAGGAGGCGGGGGAGGAGGAGAGGGGGGGGGAGGAGGAGAGGGGGGGGAGTGACGCCGCGTAAACCTCGGCAATGAAACGGATAATAAATAAATAAATGAGTGAAAGTAGAGCGTTTGCATCCGAGGGACGTTCCTCTTGTTCGAGTGTCGGGTGTTGGAGCTGGATTGTGGGCGAGCTGTGTGTGTGTGTGTGTGTGTGTGTGTGTGTGTGTGTGTGTGTGTGTGTGTGTGTGTGTGTGTGTGTGTGTGTTTACCCCAAAATGTGTATTCAACCCTACTTGTTTAGCACACATACTGTATACTTGCATGCATCTGTTTGTTAGTGTAAATGCATTCACCCAACAGTATGTCTTCCTCTTAAATATATGTACATGTGTGTGTGTGTGAGTGTGTGTGTGTGTGTGTGTGTGTGTGTCTATTAACCCCCCAAAAATGCATATGTAACCCTACCTTACTTGTACTTAGCACACATATACTTGCATGCATGTGTTTGTTAGCGTGTGTGGGTGCATGTGTGTGTGTGTGTGTGTGTGTGTGTGTGTGTGTGTGCGTGTGTGTGTGTGTGTGTACTGAGCGGATGAGGGCCCCGGTGAGCGTCCAGCTTCTCGTCCTCGCCCTTGTCAACATGGCGCCGTCCGTTATCCCTCAGCTAGCAGACAAAGACTCCTCACAGGCGGATCGTCAGTCGCCTTTGCAACTCTGCAGATTCACTCCATAAATCCTAATTATACCCCTTCCCCAAGCACCCCCTCCCCCTCCTCATCCCCTCCTCACCCCCGCTCCACAAATAAATGGTCAGAAAGTGTAAAACATCTGCTGCGCGGATCATCTCGGTGGCCGCGGAGGTAAATCATCCTCGTCTGTTTCTATTGTGAAGGAAAAAAGAAGAAGAGGAAGAAGAGGAGGAAGAAGAAGAGGACGAAGAAAAAGAAGAACAAAAAGAATAATTTAATAAAGGACTTTTCTGATTATTTAGTAAGAATATAACTAGATTTGGTTGAGTTCAACGTGCCACACAGATGCATTTAGAATGTTGGCCAGTTGTCTGTTTTTGCTTTATCTGTATTTAAATTTAAATTATTATTATTTTTTTTATTTTTTTTGTCGTTTACCAAAAAGTTCATTGAAATTGAAAAAAATCAATAAATGAAAAGTAAAACAAAAAGAAAAGGAAGTAGCAGCATCATGTGCTTTGGTTTTATTCGACCAATCAGTGAGGTCGCTTCCCCGGACCAACAGGAAGGGGGCGCTGTTCTGCCGGTGCGGTACTTTTTGGACTTTGTGGTGGCGCGGAAAGGAAAAAAGCAACATGTCCGTCCTCCTCCGTCCTCCTCCGTCCTCCTCCGTCCTCCTCCGTCCTCGCCGGAGAGCGTCGGAGCGAGGAGGGGGGGTTGGCGCTCCAAAACACCAAAACGAGGGACCTTTGACCTTCAACCGCGGCCATTCATCTCCGTTAAAGATCAAACCGGCCCTGTTGCTATTGACAGCGCGTTGTTGTTTACTTGTGTAATAAAACCCCAGATGGCCTGAACATATTCAATGTCGAGGGGGGGGGGGGGGGGGGGGGGGTGAGGGGGAGGGGGGTCACGCTAGCGTTGTGTTCCCGGTGCAGGGCGTCTGGTCTCTCGCCCGCCCGTCTCCCTCTCCTCGGGCTGCAGACAGGAGGTCGGGCCACGCCACTCCGCCGGGCGCCGGGGTCACGGCGCCGCGCGGCACCGCCAACTGTTCAATATCTGAAGAAATCAGGCGTCCTGTTCGTCTCCAGGAAGAATGCCGGTGTTTGTTCGCCTCCGCCTGACAAATCTTTGCGCTGTATGCAAAACGGTGGAGCGGTTCAAGGGTGGAGGAGTAACAAATTAGGGCTGGGCGGAGGCTGCTGGGCGGAGGCTGGGAGGAGGCTGCTGGGCGGAGGCTGCTGGGCGGAGGCTGGGAGGAGGCTGGGAGGAGGTTGCTGGGAGGAGGCTGCTGGGAGGAGGTTGCTGGGGTTGGCTGCTGGGGGCGGAGGCTGCTGGGCGGAGGCTGGGAGGAGGCTGCTGGGCGGAGGCTGGGAGGAGGTTGCTGGGAGGAGGTTGCTGGGAGGAGGCTGCTGGGAGGAGGCTGCTGGGCGGAGGCTGGGAGGAGGTTGCTGGGAGGAGGCTGCTGGGAGGAGGCTGCTGGGCGGAGGCTGCTGGGCGGAGGCTGGGAGGAGGTTGCTGGGCGGAGGCTGGGAGGAGGCTGGGAGGAGGTTGCTGGGAGGAGGCTGCTGGGAGGAGGCTGCTGGGCGGAGGCTGGGAGGAGGTTGCTGGGCGGAGGCTGGGAGGAGGTTGCTGGGCGGAGGCTGGGAGGAGGCTGGGAGGAGGTTGCTGGGAGGAGGCTGCTGGGCGGAGGCTGCTGGGCGGAGGCTGGGAGGAGGTTGCTGGGAGGAGGCTGCTGGGAGGAGGCTGCTGGGCGGAGGCTGGGAGGAGGCTGGGAGGAGGTTGCTGGGCGGAGGCTGGGCGGAGGTTGCTGGGCGGAGGCTGGGAGGAGGCTGGGAGGAGGTTGCTGGCCGGAGGCTGGGAGGAGGCTGGGAGGAGGCTGGGAGGAGGCTGGGAGGAGGTTGCTGGGCGGAGGCTGGGAGGAGGCTGGGAGGAGGCTGGGAGGAGGCTGGGAGGAGGCTGGGAGGAGGTTGCTGGGAGGAGGCTGCTGGGAGGAGGCTGCTGGGAGGAGGCTGCTGGGCGGAGGCTGGGAGGAGGTTGCTGGGCGGAGGCTGCTGGGCGGAGGTTGCTGGGCGGAGGCTGGGAGGAGGCTGGAGGCTGGGCGGAGGCTGGGAGGAGTTTTTTTTTATTTTTTTGTCATTTACAAAAAAAAAGACAAAAAAACGTTACAGAAAAACTGTAATGTGAGGAAAATGAATTAATAAACACATTTGTCAAAAAAAGAAGTTAACTTTCTTAACTTCATTTCTACAGCAAGATGCTAATTTCCGGTTTAGCGTCGGCGCTTTTCACTCAGGTGGGACACGCTGGCGCCCGGCTGTCGATGCTCATCATGAATATGCAAAGCGGCGTTGGCATTCCAAGACTGAGAACCCCAAAAACTTGCAGATCAGTGGCGGTAAAAAAACACTTCTCCATTACCAGATACGGCTGAACGCTGAACGCTTGTTTGCAGCGTGCGGTCGGTTCGGTCATCTGCACTGAAGTGGAAGCAACCGGTGGTGAAACCAGGATCCCCGCTGTGGATGAAATGTGGCGTTTAAAACGGGAGCGCTCTCATGTGCGGCCGCGCCGCGCCGTTGGCACCGCCGTAAAGAAGAGTGATTTATTTAGTGTTTGTCAGGCACCAGATCTCACCGCCGGCAATCTGATCTTAAACTGCTCGGCTACACTTTCCACAGCCGAGGAAAGGGACACACACATGGGGGGGGGGGGGGGGGGGGGTCAATAAAAGGGATGGGGGAGCTGAAGTTGTCCTCGTCCACATGAGCCGACACACACACACACACACACACACACACACACACGTCTGTGAGTAAATATGTTACAAGTTACAAGTCTATTATTGTCAGATGCACAGATTAACAAATTAACATAAAATATCACTATGACCCTGAAATTGTGTCTCTAACAATAGATATTCAGGGCCAAAAAGTAAATTGCACGCAAACTTAAACAGTCGTGGCTCCTCCCCCTTTCTTTAAATCATAGAAACGCCTCTGGTAAATACGACACCAAATAAACTACAGTGAATGCATCACTTCTTCTTCTTCTTCTTCTTCTTCTTCTTCTTCTTCTTCTTCTTCTTCTTCTTCTTCTTCTTCTTCTTCTTCTTCTTCTTCTTCTTCTTCTTCTTCTTCTTCTTCTTCTTCTTCTTCTTCTTCTTTTATGATGATTCTTCTTCTTTTATGATGATTCTTCTTCTTCTTCTTTTATGATGATTCTTCTTCTTCTTCTTCTTCTTCTCCTTCTTCTTCTTCTTCTTCTTCTTCTTCTTCTTCTTTCTTCTTCTTCTCTTTCTCCTTCTTCTTCTTCTTCTTCTCTTCTTCTTCTTCTTCTTCTTCTTCTCGTTCTTCTTCTTCTTCTTCTTTCTTCTCCTTCTTCTTCTTCTTCTTCTTCTTCTTCTTCTTCTTCTTCTTCTTCTTCTTTTATGATGATTCTTCTTCTTCTTCTTCTTCTTCTTCTTCTTCTTCTTCTTCTTCTTCTTCTTCTTCTTCTTCTTCTTCTTCTTCTTCTTCTTCTTCTTCTTCTTCTTCTCTTCTCCTCTTCTCCTTTCTTCTTTCTCTTCTTCTTCTCCTTCTTCTTCTTCTTCTTCTTCTTCTTCTTCTTCTCTTCTTCTCTTCTTCTCCTTCTTCTTCTTCTTCTTCTTCTTCTTCTTCTTCTTCTTCTTCTTCTTCTTCTTCTTCTTCTTCTTCTTCTTTGTGGGATCACCTGACACATGCTAATGCTCTCTGTGAACAGGGTTTACTCATCGCTGTCAGATGATCTCACATCATCTCCTCTCTCTCTCCCTCTCTCTCTCTCTCTCTCTCTCTCTCCCTCTCTCTCTCCTGGACTCTCTCCTTCCACAGCGTCCTCTCCGGGACACTTGAGGGCTTTGAGGTAATTGCGCTCAGGCCTCCGTCTCTCCGCTGCTCCCTCACATGTGGAATCATTATCCAGGCTAACAATTACAGCCGCGCTCCAGTAATTGATCAGAAAACTGTCTCCAGGAGGTTAAGAGGTATTAAATATCACCACTTTCTTAATTTACTGTGGCTGTCAAAGGAAATGAAAAGAAGGCGCAGGAGGAGTGGAAGTGAGAGTCTTCAGCCCTTCTCCACTCCCAGCCTAAATAATGACCCCCAATTAGAGTTCTCCTCTGTTGCCGGGCGGAGCTCTGATGCAGGTCTGTCGGCCCTGGGGCTCGTTCTGAGCACAGGGTCACCAAGAATTAATTTTGTTCGTCTTGGCATTGCAGATGTTTGCGTGGGCTTGCTTGTGTGTATGTGTGTGTGTATGTGTGTGTGTGTGTGCGGCATTTGTATGCGCACACGTTTATTTGTGTGTTTTCTCTTATTTTTCCACTTTACTTTCACCAAATCACCAATTCTAATGAGTTGCCACGGGCAATTATTACCCACTTTAGCTCTGACCCTACAAGATGGCGGGGGGGGGGGGGATGAGGAGAGGGGGGGGGGGGTCAGAGTGTTCTACTTTGTGCCTTTGTATGCATCGAAACGAAGAGGGAGAATTATCAAAATGTGCAAAAGAAATAAACACAAGATGTTCAGCGTGGCCTGAGCTCCACGGTGAGAGCCGGCGTCGCTCTGGGAGCCCGAGTGACTCAAAGGTAGTGTCCATTTTATAAACATATATACTTCATTTTGTATTTCATATTTGACTTGTATACATCTATACATATATATATCTATATATATAGATATATATATTTGACTTGTATACATCTATATATATATATATATATATATATATATATATTTTACTTGTATACATCTATATATATATATTTTTTTATATATCTATATATATATATATATATATATATTTTACTTGTATACATCTATATCTTTCATCGCTGTTTTTTATATTTAATATTTTATTCTCGTGTGTTTAGTTTATTGGTGCTACTGTGACGACAAATTATCCCTTGGGGATTAATAAAGTATCTATATATCCATCTATCTATCTATCTATCTATATATCTATATATCTATCTATCTATCTATATATCTATATATCTATCTATCTATCTATATATCTATATATCTATCTATCTATCTATATATCTATCCGATCAAGTACTTTCAGTTCATACTTAGCGTATTTACGTTGTATTTTAGTTGTTTAATGAATACACACAGACATATGCACATACACACTTGTAAAGTCAACCTCCACCCGTCTGCTGCTACACCTCGTATACCTCTATTACAGCCAGCCACAACCCATCCTTTACATCCCCCTTTTCTCTCTCCCTCCCGTGTGAGGGCGGCTGACACTGATAGGCCGACAGGTTGGGGGTGGAGGGGCTGATGGGAGCAGGAGGAGGGAGGGATGGAGGGATGGAGGGATGGAGGGATGGAGGGTAACAGCAGGGGACAGCAGGGCTAGCGGGGTGACGCCGCTCGGCGCCTCTCAAATCAGGTCCATTTTTCCCATTAGCTCATATCCTTGCCCGGCTTTACAGCTGGCTGATCAGCAATCAGCGGCCGTTTGTTTCAATCAGGCGGCACCTCCACCGTTACAGACAGGGCCAGATTACCCCGAGCGGGGAGAGAGCGAGGGATGAAGAGGGGAGGAGAGGAAGAGGAAGGCCGGCGGAGGGAGGGGGAGGAGGTCTTTACCTTGTGCAGAGATGAAAGGGGTGAAGCAGGGGGCATGCACATGCAGAACGGAGCGCAGGGGTTAGAACAATAGAGCGAAGAGTCCGGGAGGATGAGGAGAACGCCACGTCACGGGCGCCGGGCGAGCCTGAGGGAGCCTGAACGCCTCTCCTGAAACACGTGTCCTCGGGGAAAATCTTTACTTCTTTACTTTCTGCAAAAAAAAGGGAAAAGATTCTGTTACCGGGCGAAAGAGAGAAGGAGAAACGCCGCTTGTTTTTATTTATTTTTAATATACTTTATTAGAGAATGTGCAAAATATAGCGACAGGGATCAGCGAACAAGTATTTTTTATTTTATTTTTAACAATTGAAAATAAGGAGGGATAATGAATCATAACACGCCCACCCCCCCCCCCCCCTCCACACACACACACACACACACACACACACCCAGGCCTCTTGTTTTACCGTTAGCTTCTCATAGATAAATCTGCACATCCCGCCTCGTTTCTGGGTACCACGGCGCGTTCGCACCAAAGGGGGATCGTCTCCGAGTTACCTTCTAATCCCGATAAAAAAATAAAAAAAGAGTTGAGACTTAAAGATGAGATACGATCGCCCGAGACTCTCCGAGGTTGAGGGAGTTAATTTTCCTCTTTTCACTCGCGGTGAGGAAATAAAGAGAAATGAGAACGACGTCTCTCTCGTCCCTCTTCCCGTCACACCGCCGGCCTCTCAGCGGTTTGAGAGGAGGGGAGTGGAAGTAAAAATAAAAAAAAAGATGAGGATGAAGGATGATTTAAAGGCGGGGGGGGGGGGGGCGTGCCATGGGAGGCCGCGGCGTGCCCGGCGAGCGCCGGAGACGGAGGCGCGTCGGATCCATAAGCAAAGTATTTATCCCGCCGGAGACCCTGAGAGATTAGCCTCCGCAACGGTGATTCATACCGACACGCCGCCATCCTTTACCTCACACCCCCCCCTCTCTCTCTCTCTCCCCCCCTCTCTCTCGCTCCCTTCATTCCCCGTGGAGGGCGTCTGTCAGAGGGCCCTGATGCCCAGTTAGCCTCCAGCGATGATATTTGATCATCGTAATACTGCCTCTGTCACCTCCGTCTCCTCCGCTCAGACACATCATACACCGGGCGGATCGGGGGGGAATCTCCCGCAGACGGAGTGAAGCCGATCTGACGGAGGGAGGCGTGTTTATTCAGGAAGAGGAACGCGCCTGTCGGTCCGCGTGAGCGTGGCGGCGTGAGGCGCGTGAGGCGAGCCGTCTGATGCAGGGAGACGGACTCTGACTGAGAACTGACCGACAGATTTATTTATCTCTCCAGCATATTCTGAGGCCCGATCGCACCAACGCGGGGTTTTTGCAAACGAGTTTCCCGCTGCATGTTTAACGCCGTCACAGATCGCTGGCTTGTTGTTGTTGTTGTTGTTGTTGTTGTTGTGAGCGGCGAGCGGCGAGCGGCGATGGAGGAGGAGGAGGCTAGTGGTAGCTGGTTAGCTTTGAGGAACAATTCTTCTTCTTCTTCTTCTTCTTCTTCTTCTTCTTCTTCTTCTTCTTCTTCTTCTTCTTCTTCTTCTTCTTCTTCTTCTTCTTCTTCTTCTTCTTCTTCTTCTTCTTCTTCTTCTTCTTCTTCTTCTTCTTCTTCTTCTTCTTCTTCTTCTATGTCTTCATCTTCTATGTATTCTGTCTTCTTCTTCCTCTTCTTCTTCATTCCCCTGATTATTCTTCTTCTTCAATTTCTTCTTCTTCATCTAAGTCTTCTCATTCTTCTTCTGTCTTCTTCTTCTTCATCTAAGTCTTCTTCTTTTTCTTCTTCTATGTCTTCATCTTATTTGTCTTCTTCATTCCCCTGATTCTTCTTATTCTTCATCACCTAAGTCTTCTTCTTCTATGTCTTCTATGTCTTCTTGTTCTTGTTCTTGTTCATCTGTCTTCTTCTTCTTCTTCTCCTCCTCCTCCTCCTCCTCCTCCTCCTCCTCCTCAACACAAAGCCAGTGTCAGTGATCTTGTGTTTAACTCCAGATTTAATATCTGAGTGTGTATACAATCATAATGTCAAGTCTCATGTTGTCAGGAGGGCGTCGCAGCGAGCGCCATGTGGCCGATCGCGTGAGCCTCACCCCCCCCCCCCCCCTCCCCCCCCCCCCCCCCCCCGTGCGTCGCGCTGTAATTGGCCGAGAGGCTCAGACAAATACGGTGTGACAGCTAAAAGCAGCAGACAAGTTGGGACATTATGCTAATTATGAGATGTCATTACATGTTTAGGGGATGGCTGGTGGGCTCGGAGAGAGGCCGTCAACACAGGCTCAGTCTGTTAGAAGACCCCCTCCTCCCCCTCCTCCCCCTCCTCCCTCCCTCTTTAACATCTCACCCCCGACACCGGCCTCTGTAATTGTCTCCCGTCCGACCCGGTCACGCCTCCAGGCCCTCACCTCTACAGGTAGCGATGAAGACGGTGACTGATGAAGGCGGCGTGGAGATGACGCCTTCTCGGTTTGGCGTCATCGTGTTATTACACATATATAATCGTATCCACAGCCGCGGGCTCTCAAACATATACGACACTACCCATGGACCTGGGGAGTTGTTGTTTTTTCTTCTAACGGCAAACCTAAAAAACTAAACACTACCGTATAGAAGATAGTAAATACTACTGTATATGATATATTAACAAGTTAAAAACAAACAATGTGTGGCCCATGTAAACAAATATGAATTCTGAAGTCAAGAATGTAAAGAAACCCTCTTTAACTCGTCATGTTCTTCCAACTGTCATACACCTTTTGTCCACTAGGGTGAAAGAAGACCCCACCTGGTCTGACTGTTATTTAAGGGTATACTATTAATGTTCTACAGGTTCTTGACGACGCGGCTGGTCCACTGTGTGTCTCTCTCTCTCTCTCTCTCTCTCTCTCTCTCTCTCTCTCTCTCTCTCTCTCTCTCTCTCTCTCTCTCGTCCGTCACTGGGAGGGATGGACGACCAGATCCAACGATTTTGTTTGCGTTCATAAAAAAAGAAAAAGAACAGAGTCCCCGCGCATAATGTCTGTATTCTAAAGGCGGCGGCCCGTTCTCAACGCTCACCTGTCGCCCAGGTGACCTCACGGCGTAGGAAGTGCGCGACCTCGCCGGCCGCTTTGTGAAACGAGCGTCGGTGGTCCTCGCCATGAGAGCCCCGGAAATGACCTGACACAGCGGAGCAACGGCTTAACACGAGGGAGGCCTCCACACACACACACACACACACACACACGGTCCATGTAGTCATGGTAATGAAATATCTACGGAGGCTTTGATGTCCCACTGAGACGGTAAGTGTATTCGAATGGCCGAGTAAGAGTCAAGACTACCACGGCGGTTGATGCTGCTATTTGGGCTTTTCTCCCACCGTGACTGCAGGTAGAGTGGTTAATCATCAACAGCAAAACAGACACACACACACACACTCACACACACACACACACACACACACAGGCAAAGAGCATTCATCTCTCACTAATCTAACCACAGGGATCCCTCACAGTGTCGGCCCCTAATTGCAGGAGCTGTCAATACGGACGAGGTTAGTGAACCCGGGGCCATAACAAGCCAGACCCCCCACACACACACACACACACACACACACACACATGAACACGCCGCTTTGCTTACATCACATGTGTACATTCTAGGAGACGGGATAGCGACGGACTGCGCTACGATACGCCGCGACACTTCGGCCGGCCGCTAATTGAATTTGATGCGTTCCCCTGCAGCGTCGCCACGGCAACAACATTGCATCTAATCAAGCGCTCATTTCCAACGGCGCGAAACGGTACGATGTTATCGCCCGGCGTCCGTCGGGGGAGTCGTATCAACTCGTATCGACGCTCGACGCTCATCTGGAGTCACGATCTGGACGTATGCGGAAAGGGGGCGCCGTTTCCCTCGGCTCGTAACCGAGATTAAATTAGAGAGAAATTAGAAGGAAAAAAAGACGTAAAGAGTCAATAGAGGAAGAATCACCGCGGCGATAATGGGATTATTGTTTGTTGTTTGTTTGTTGTGGATGGCGGATTAAAAAGAAAACCGGGGTTAAACGCGGGGAAGATTAGCGCGGGCTGCGTAGCTATCGCCCCGGCGTTTCATAAAATTAGCAGACGCAACCGACTGAGAGCTCATTTGCATGAGGAGATAACGCTGGCATTGTTGTACGAGTGTTGCCGCTAATTAGAGGTTGTGCGAATACTGTTATGATGAATTAAACCCTTCATCATTAACACTGAGAAAGACTCACAAATGATTGGACGGATGGGGGGGAGAGAGAGAGAGAGAGAGAGAGTATTTACCGGGTGTCACGTTGACTGACATCCCCCCCCCCCCCCAAAAAAAAATAAAGTGTCAAGGGAGGGGCTTCTTTCCCTTTCCGAAGTCGGTATAAAGCCCCAGATTGAAATATTATGGGGTTTAATAAGACTTTGGGGGTGTGACCTGCTTCTGTGCGATGGTTTGTGTGTGTATGTGTGTATGTGTGTGTGTGTGTATGTGTGTGTGTGTGTGTGTGTGTGTGTGTGTGTGTGTGTCTTTCTGTACCATACTGTATCCGTGTTTGCTTTATCTAAAGTGGTTAATTAAATAGGAGAGAGTGGAATTGTCATTTAGTTTTAATTATGTGCCATAAATGAGGAGAGCAGCCGGCTCGCTCTCCCCCTCTCTCTCCCTCTCCCTCTCTCTCTCTCTCCCTCTCTCCATCCCTCTCTCTCTCTCCATCTCTCTCTATGAACTGGTCCTTCAAAAACATCAGTGAATTAGAAAAAAAACTAATATACAGTTCAGTTCGAAGTTATGCAATCTGACGAGGGTGAGGGGTGGGGGAGGGGGGGGGGAGGGAGGTAAAAAAGGGAGACGGTGCTAATTAAAGTCAGCTCTCTGTCAGTTCTGGTGGATAAACACTTCAAGAAGCTTTGCAGATAGACGAGAGATGCCTTTGTGTCGGGGAAATCTCTCTTACGTGGAAACGTTCTCCGCAAAGGGCGACGATCCCCGGGGAGAGCGCGTCTGATCAGGACCGCGTCTCGCCTTCCAAAACGCCAGAACCGGCCTCATTAAGGACCGGAGTCGTGGAGACGTGCCCTTCGTCTTCGTCTTCGTTCCTACAGACACACACAGACACACACAGACACACACAGACACACACAGACACGCACAGACACACACGTGGCGCGGCGGCGGCCAACAGATCGACGTGTCGGCAAAGAAGAGAATTTAAAACGCTTTTTGTTGTGTCTGCTTCCAAATAATCACCGGATGATTTAATTAAACACAGAATACCATGTAGAGAAATGTTTTCTATGACTTCTACTGAAGTATAAATAAAATGTTCTGTATGACTTCTACATCTTATAATTAGCATCAACAAAGATGCATCTAATAAAATGTGTTTACTACCAAGAGGAACCGTGAGCCTCGTGATGACGTTAGGAACACGTGTCGACACCTCACCGGAGTTTAAGCCTGAAAATACTTTAAGTTTCAACTTAAAAACACCCAAATTTCAAGTTTTAGTATTTTGGCTTGTAGGAGGATATATTCTCCATTTATTTAAGAGGTAAAAACATCTCATTTAAAGCTATAATCTTTTTTTCTGCATATATTTTCATTGTGTTACACAATAACAACCATACATGTTAGTCTTAGAATAAAACTAGTTAGATCTAACACCCTTCACTAATAATGCAAATAACACAAACTAGATACGCACAGTGTTATTAAATAAATAAATATTCATCCGTGACTAAATGATGTCGTTACTTCAAGACAATATGGGATTAACTTTGAGGAGACGCCGTCTTCCCCGTCAGAGGGAAGCGTTGTTCTGTCTGAAGCCGCCGCACAGGCCGAGGGGACAGCAGCGCTTTGAGCTAACGGCGGCGTGCTAACGGCGGCGTGCTAACGTCAGTGTTTGCTCGTGCTATAAATAAAACAAGCTTCACATATTTCACAGGAGTGAGTGAAGAAGTAGGATTCTTCCTCTGGGGACTAGAATAATGTACAAATAATGTTAGAATTAAAATAATAACTATTATGTATTTTAAGTAATCCAAACCCTTTATTAGTTATTTATTATTATAAATTATATTATGTTATTTAGATTGTTAAATTAACTCCATTGAAAAAGAATTCCTTGAAATTAATCTTTAAAATCTTGAGGTCTGTTGACCAATCACAGCGTGGACCAAGTTGACCTCTTTCTACATCTCTACCTAGCTACCTAGCTCCCTAGCTACATGCATTGGAAATAAAATAGATAAAATGAAACCACCTGATCATAATTTTCTATTCAGCACAATTAAATAACCGCAGCTTGTTTGCAGAGCGCCAACATGCGTTTACTCGTGATTTATTTTATTGTATAAATGTGACAATAAGATGAATTGGTGGGTGTGTTGGGCCATCGTCATGGCAGCCGTGTGCAGTGCGGTGTGCAGTAGTAGTAATAACGCTCAAAGGAGCTCCTCTTGGAGTGTTACCGCATGCATCTGTTTCTAAATGTCGCGCGTGTCTCCTCCGCGTCTCGTCCGAGGTTAACGGCGAGGCGACCTCCTTCGCTTCGCCCGCCGCCGCCGCTCATCATGGGCTTTGTTGACGTTATTGCGTTACTTCCTGGTCGGCAGATACAAGCCGGGGCTTCTGCTCTCGGAGATGTTCGGTGGATGAAATGAGCTGCAGCCCCCCCCACCCCCCCCACCCCGCCGCCTGCAGCCGACGCTGACCCTGCCTCCGACTGTCTGCGCTGAGACGCCGATCCTCGCTTCAGGCTACCAACATACAAGGGTTGATGTCTGTGTGTGTGTGTGTGTGTATGTGTGTGTGTGTGTGTGGGGGGGGGGGGGGCTGCACGGGGCAAAGGTTTAATTTGCCGGGTTTTTATGTCACTAAATTTCAGAAAGCGAGCCGCTCAGAAGTGTAACGCTGTACACCGTGTTTAATCCCACTCTGTCACGGCAAACAAGGGGCTAATGGGGGAGACGGGGTGAGGGGGGGGGGGGTGAGGGGGTCGGGGGGTGGTCATGGACGTTTGCATGTTAGACGCGTCTGCAGCCACGTGTGACGCAGCGTGTATTCAATATGAAACTTTACACCATGTTCACGTGTTGACCTCGTTTCATGAAGGCGATTTTCAGAATTTATATTTAGAAAAATGAAAGCAAGATATTTGTTCAGAATGAACTGTATATTAGCTTTTTATGTTATTAATGCCATCTTGGACAGCTTGCAGTAGCAAAAGCTAAAGGCTAAATGCTAAATGCTAAATGCTAAAGGCTAGAGACTAGAGACTAAAGGCTAAAGGCTAGAGACTAAAGGCTAAAGGCTAGGGACTAAAGGCTAAAGGCTAGAGACTAGAGACTAAAGGCTAAAGGCTAGAGACTAAAGGCTAGAAACTAAAGACTAAAGGCTAGAAACTAAAGGTTAAAGGCTAGAGACTAGATGCTAAAGGCTAAATGCTAGAGACTAGATGGTAAAGGCTAAAGGCTAGAGACTAGACGCTAAAGGCTAAAGGCTAGAGACTGAAGACTAAAAGCTAAAGGCTAAAGGCTAGAGACTGAAGACTAAAAGCTAAAGGCTAAAGGCTAGAGACTAAAGGCTAGAAACTAAAGGTTAAAGGCTAGAGAAAGAAGACTAAAAGCTAAAGGCTAAAGGCTTAGAGATGAGCCTCTGACTCTACACCACGGGGGATGGTCGGCCACATTTTTCATCTTAATACAAATTTTAGCCGGAGAGGTTAAGAACCAAGCAATGCTAACGGGTTCAGACTCTGGTTCAGACTTTCTTTTGGTCAGTCTAGTTCAGTCTGCTGCTCTGCGACGTGGTCCAACACAGAAGACACGCCCACCCACTCAATCACAAGGTTTTGCATTCATAAAGATATAAGCATGAACAAACATAGTGTATTTGTTTAGGAGTTTCTTGAATCCCTTTAACGTGTAGCAGTGATCTCTATACTTCAGATAAACGACGATTGCGCCGATCTCCGCCAGCAGCAGTTTACCGTCGAGCTAACAGACGACTCGTGGACCACAAGGAGGCAAACAAAAAGGTATTTGGTGAAGGCCTTTTTATTTTGGGGGGACTACACCACACTTCTCTTTAAGTGACAGCCAGCAGTATTTTCAAGGCTTTCCTTCCTCGTGGAGCCGGGCGACAAACCGCACATCACAAGCCGGCCAACATGGCATCCATCGCACAGCCCGCCACTGATCTCACCGCCGCCGGCCGCCAATCAGACTCGTCACGTCGCTGCCTTCTGCTCGCTGACAGCCGCCAGGGCCAAGAAAGTTAACTCTTCCTCCTCCAGTCTGGACACAAAGAAGAAACACTCGAATAACTGGCTCCCGCCGCGTCTCTCACTTTCTCTTTGTTTCTGGTCCGATTGTATCTGCAGGAGACGGGAGTGAACCGCGGCGAGCGATCACTCTCTCCGGATCCACCTCAGCCGGCTCACTGTCACCAGGACGGCGATGCAGCTGTGGTTTCTATTTTTATTTATTTATTTCCTCCCCCTTCTTCTTCTTCTTCTTCTTCTTCTTCTTCTTCTTCTTCCTCCACAGCCGGGCCGCGCTCATCATCTCCGTTAGCTCGCACGCGCGGTGAATTATTCCGCGGATGTGCGTAGTGAACATCTCTAAGTTAATTGGGAATATTGAATAGCAGATAATTAGATATTTGATGTGACACGTGGCGTCTAATGGGCTTGATGCAGTGGTCTCGTGTTGTTCCCATAGCGAGAGGGATTTCTGATGTGTTGTCAGACCCCAGTGTAAAAATAACTGAAGTGACAGCAGTGACTTGGTTGTCAGTGTTGTCGAGGCTGGTGCGGATTTTCACAGCCGTGGGTCCTGTGTATGTGTGTGTGTGCACGTTTGTGTGTGTGTGTGGACGCATGTGTCTCGCGTGCACGCCTGTGTGTGTGTGTGTGTGTGTGTGTGTGTGTTTGTGCACGGCAATGTTGTGGGTGACAGTGCTGATCGCTGTGTGATGACAGCCTATCATTGTCGCTGTGCAAGAGTGAGAGTGGCAGGGGGGCCTTTTTGGCATGTGTTTTCTCCACGCCTTCATCTGTGTCTGTGGCACTCCGAGCTTGGCTTAACAAAGGAGAAGCAGGGTGGCGAGGTGGGTGGAGGTGGGGGGGAAGGGGGGGGAGGGGGGGGAGGGTGCCGGTTGTCGGAGAAGGTTGGGTGGGGCTAGCCGCGGATGAAAATGTGTCGGTATAGCGCCGTCGCACGGTGTCACTTCCATCCGCGGTTCAGGAACAGGAAGCGGAATTCACAAACTCTGTGGGGCACGAAAAAAAGTCACCGTGGCAACCGGCTTCTTACTTTCTTTTTTTTTGTTGCATATTTGCATATCGATGTTTCGCAAAAAAAAAAACAGCGAGCTGAGGTTTGACCATGAGTCACATTTTTCTGCTCCACTGCAGCCAAGCATCGGTTCAGCCGCCAAGCAAACATTATCAATATTATCAATATCGATATTATCAACGAGCGCCATGTGGGAGCGGGAATGTCTTCCTCCGGTCAGGAATGTGCGATGGGAAAGGACTTCAGTAAGAAACTCGCCTCAAGTCGTTCTTCAACAGACGGATGACATCATTCTGTCTCTGGAAACAATGACCACGCCTCCTTCCTACCCAAAATGGTGTTTTACAAACATAGTTAGTGAACGAAGGCCACGCCCCCTCTCTCAGCCAATCATCCGAGTCCTCGGAACTTAAACACATCGAGCCTGTTCACTCGCTCTTCGTCTCAGCTCTGACATCCCTCCATCCCTTCATCCCTCCATCCCTCCATCACTCCCCGTTCTTCTCTTCAGGACTACAGGAACAATGGGGGACTGCACCGCCAGAGCTCCAGAAGAGACCGCCCCCACCCACGAGTCTCCACCCCCACGAATGTCCACGAGTCTCCACCCCCACAAGTCTCTACCCCCACAAGTCTCTACCCCCACAAGTCTTCACAAGTCTCCACCACCACGAGTCTCCACCCCCACAAGTCTTCACGAGTCTCCACCCCCACAAGTCTCTACCCCCAAAAGTATTCACGAGTCTCCACCCCCAAAAGTCTTCACGAGTCTCCACCCCCACAAGTATTCACGAGTCTCCACCCCCACAAGTCTTCACAAGTCTCCACCCCCACAAGTCTTCACAAGTCTCCACCACCACGAGTCTCCAACCCCACAAGTCTCCACCCCCACAAGTCTCCACCACCACGAGTCTCTACCCCCAAAAGTATTCACGAGTCTCTACCCCCACAAGTCTTCACAAGTCTCCACCCCCACAAGTCTCCACCACCACGAGTCTCCACCCCCACAAGTCTCCACGAGTCTCTACCTCCACAAGTCTCTACCCCCACAAGTCTCAACGAGTCTCCACCCCTACGAGTCTCCATCCCCTCCATTCCCTCTAACCACCGGACGCCAGCAGTCTCCAACCCGCTCTCCCCGACCCCTCTACCCCTCTCTCTCCGGACGATAATCATCCCTTCATTCATGTATTCACATTAAACCAACTGTAACCTCCCATCAATACCGACGTGGTCTTTGTTAGGGAAATATATTAATGTCGGAAATTAATTCTCTAAACCGACGATTATCGGAACAGAATGGTGGCCTTCATGAACGAGTAGGATCCATCTATAAATCGCTTAGAATGGCTGTTGAAAATCACACACACACACACGACAAGTGTGTGATGTAAAATTATCTCGGCGAAGGCACAAGGACGTGACAGGCTGTCCAATAAATCAACGGCAGCCCCCCACCACCACCACGACCGGCCTGTCGGTCCGCTCCGCGCTCGGCGAGCTTCAGTCACCTGCAGACCGTGAGCGGCGAGCAGCTTCTCTCCCTGATTGATCCGAGAAAAATAATCTTTCAATAATTGTCGACTTTTAGACGCGGCGTAGCACTTTCAAAGCGTTGCTCCTCGCGTTTATCTCAGGTTCAGGTTTACTTTCCCTCCGTGGTTATTTCGATCAGACATGTTGTGACTGAACCTGACATTTCGTCAGACAAACTTTTCTCCAGTCAGCGACAACCCGCTGCATGTTGTAAACGCTCGAGCACCGCGAGGAACGTGGGCTTGGTAAGCAGATAACCTTTGTTTAACAGATGGAGAGCTCCAATGGGGCGGGGAAGTGAACGGGCTCAGAATAACAACGGGACGACATGCAGGCTGCCGAGGAATGGAGCTTCATTTAACCTTTTAATAACTCTTGTTTCTTAAAACTGAAATACAGAGGACATTGAGGACATCCCATAAACATCAGAACATCCAACACCCTCATGTTTGGGTTCATAATATTAATATTATATATATATATATATATTATGTATATAAAATATATATATATATATATATATATATATATGTATAATATACACATGTCTTTTATATATATATATATATATATATATATATATATATATATATATATATATATATATATTAATCTTATGGACCCAAACATGAGGGTGTTGGATATTCCGATGTTTGTGGCATGTCCTCAACAAGTATAAAGCAGAAGTAGTGGTTAGTTCTTCCGTGATGCATGGCGTGAATGATAACTTTTTCCACGGAGTAAATCCACAGAGATAAGCCCCGCCCCCTCTAAGCCACGAATGAAACGAATAATCCACAAATAATCACGCCCGGACGCAGCATAGGGACCCGAAGCAAAGTCAACGCGGTTGCATCCGGAGAATAAACAAAAGTCTGTTGCTAATCATAAGTTTGACTTTTTCCAACTAGACAAGAATAAAATTAATTTAAAAAAAGTAAATCTGCTGCCACAGTTGTACTCCGCCTCTCCGGCGTGGACGTCAGTTATTTATCTCGGCAACAAAAAGGCCCCTCTTGATAGTCCTCTGTCTTCATCGCAGTCCAAGAACGCCTGTCAGCAACCTCTGACTACGAAAACCAATAATGCTAATGGCGGGTCACCAGGGAGCCGTGATGGAGCCGGCCGGGACTGAAGCCGGGATTCCAAACAAACACACGGACTTCTTTACAGGAGGGGGATGGATGTACGATACATGCCCCCGAGGGCGAAGTCCTCTGGGAAATAATCATTTTATATAAGTCTTAGAAACAGCATTTAGAGCTTTACGGGACACTAAAACTCTCCATAAAAAAAGCTTCCCTTGCAGGTTTTCTCAGGCCGCTGTAAACCTCCCCCCCCCCCAAACTAACAACAGGGCAGTGACAGGAAATTATAGTAGATTAGGTTATTATTTTAGGTATTTAAGGTATTTAGGTATTATTATTTGTCTTTTAATGTAAATGTTGTTTTCTAAGTCTGAGTGTTTTTGTGATAATTGATCACGCTGTACTGCATTTTATGTGTTTGTATTTTTACCTTCGCATTGAAAATGCAGAAGGTAATGTTTTGATCGCCATGTATTTATTTATTTATTCATTTATTTATTTATTTGTTTGTTTATTTATTTGTATGCGTGTTATTCGCATAAGTCAAAAAGTATTAAACCGAATCGCATGAAATTTGGTGGGATGATTAGTTATTATCCGGGGACCTTTTGATTAGATTTTGGGATCGATCGGGTCAAAGGTCAAGGTCAAGAAAAGGTCAAAATCTTCTTTTTACCATAGCACGGTACATTTGTAGGTAACTAATACCAAAATGTTCATAATTCAATGCCCAACCTTGTGATATGCGCTCTACCGAGGGCCCGTTCTAGTTTTGTAATGTTTTGTTGCCTGAACTCCAGGAAGAAGAGTCTCCACTCTGGTGTGGGCTAATGGGGATCCTTAACCCTCCTGGTATTCCTGGTATCTTCACATTTACTAACATCTTTTACCCTCGGGGTCAATTTGACCCCAGCAGTTAAAACCTCCAGAAACTTATTAGAATTAATATTGTTTCCCAAGTTTAAGTGTGAGGTACTTTATGTTTGTTTGTTGACGACCTAAACAGCCCTTTAAATAAATAAAAAAGTTAATATTTCTTATATGTTTGACACTGAATGCGGTCAAATTGACCCTAAAGGTAACAGGAGGGTTAATAAACTAAACTAAACTAAAAGAACTCGGCGTGGTGAGGGAGGAGCCCATCAGTAAAATCTCGAATAAATGAAGTTATTCAGTTCCGAGAATTTAAAAGCCCGACATAAATTTCACAGAGGGATGTTTGTTTTTTATTTTCTTCCTTTCTTCAAATTTGTGAATATGATGTCAAAAGATGCTCTGAAGGTGTGTGGCCTCGGCGTTGTGACCGAGTTCTCTGGCGACGCAGAAAACAACATAAATATATAACATGAATACCTGTTTAACCAGCGGTATTAATAACTGGATTCAATCTATTGTTAACCTTACAGAGTTCACAGGCAGCGACATGTGTCCTCTGCATCTAACCCCTCTTTGGTTATTAACCTTCCTGTGACCTTTGGGGTCAATTTGACTCCATTACATTTTTAACATCTCTAAAAATAAAGATTGATCATTTTTTTGCTTCATATTTCTTGATTTTTCCTATATTACTGGGGACAACTGGAAAAACATAAAATTCACATGATGATATGTTTTCACTGTCCTGAACACAACTTGTACATTTGTAAATTTGACCCTAGGCTTTTTTTCACTGTGTAAAAAACATCAAAAATATAAACGTTTCTATTTATTTAAAGGGCTGTTTAGATCGTCAACACACAAACATAAAGTGACACTTAAAATTGGGAAACAATATTAATTCTAATAATGTTCTGGAGGTTTTAATTGCTGGGGTCAACTTAACCGACAGTGTCAGTGGCTTTAAAGCCTTATTTAAAATGTAAAAAAATACAATTATTTGACGACCTTTAACCTGATCAAGTTATTTGCAGATTTAAACCTAACCAGTTTATTATTAAAGTTAATGTTGCTTCTATTCACATGAAGCAAGAATGTTCTGTTCATTTGTTTGACTCCAGCTACAGATGCATCAGGATGTCCTCCAGGGAAAAGATGCAGGAGTGGAACCAGCAACCTCCCCGTGGAACGAGAACCATCTCATCGTGTTGTTCACATGACGTCTATTCTTCTGTGCGTCCTTTTTCAAAGGTTTTTTCTCTTCCTTGGAGTTGTTCCTGATCCAATGTGAGGTCAAAGGTCAGGGATGTCACATGTGTACGGAGTGTAAAGCCCTCTGAGGTGGATTAATAAATTGTGATATTGTGCTCTATAAAATAAACTGAATTGGAAAACATGAGAACACATCGGTTACGTCAAAGGGACAATACCAATAAAGTTCATTCAAACAAGATGGCCGTGCCCCCCCCCCCCCCCCCCGCCATCAGGTGAATGGTCCGGCCCAATCTGCGTCTGACGGGCCTGAGCGCTCGTGGCCGACATGAAATATGAATATCTCCCATCATGCAGCGGCGGCGGTCGGTAACGCCAGCCGACAGGTGACCTACAGGTGACCTACAGGTGACCTACAGATGACCTACAGGTGACCTACAGATGACCGACAGATGACCTACAGGTGACCTACAGATGACCTACAGATGACCTACAGGTGACCTACAGATGACCTACAGGTGACCTACAGATGACCTACAGATGACCGACAGATGACCTACAGGCTCAGGACCCCGGGTCCTCGTCCCAGGCTGCCCGGCTAAGGCCTGTCCAGAATCAGGCCCCGAGGGTCTGTACTGTACCTCAGCGTCACGTCTCATTGTGGTTACTGCGGCAACGGCAGGGATTAGGGGGGAGGGAGGGGGGGGGCCTCTAAACAGGACCGGTGGTATGCATAATTCATGTAAACGAGACGGGCAAGAAGAGAGAGGGAGGGGGAGGGGGGAGGGGGGTGATGTGTGATGAGCACTTCACAAAGACACACACACACACACACACACACATCACGCACAAATACACTAAGGGATAATCACAGATTAATTGAAATTACAATATTATTATTTATATTTACACATTTTTGAAATAGTCGTCCCCCGAGCACACGCATCACATCCAGTGAAACACACAAACACAACAACAACACAACAACACACACAACAACACAACAACACAACAACACAACAACACTACAACACACACAACAACACAACAACACAACAACACAGTCCGACTCACTTTCACTCGCCAACACGTGTCTTAAGGGACGAGATCTCGTTGTGATTTCCCTGAGACTCAACATGCACATCGAGAGTGAACGTGCACGTCTGTGTGTGTGTGTGTGTGTGTGTGTGTGTGTGTGTGTGTGTGTGTGTGTGAGTGTGAGTGTGGGTCTGGGTTGTCTGTATTAGTGCATTTGAATGCTCTTGTTTGTGTGTATGTTGCTCCTCAGTGGACATGACAAACGTGTCGCCCCTCCAGTGTGTGCTACACCGAGATGCTCCCACCTCCCCTCAGACACACACACCTACACACACACACACACACACACACACACACAGCCACCTCTGCACCCTGGCTCCCCCCCCCCCTGTCTCCCCGTGTCCAAAGCAAACACAACAGATCAACAACTCGGCATGCAGATCGCGTCTCCGGTAAGTTATGCGCGGCGTGTCGGCTTCATACGTGGCGCTCTCGGCTGGCTGTCCGTGACATGTGTCAGGGTGCCCCCGCGTCTCCGCCGCCGCCGCAACGCTAATGACGTAGACCCTCCCCCCCCCCCAACCCCCATCCACCCCCACCCCACCTCTACGCCTGCCCTCAACCACCCCAACCCTTCGCCCAATCCTCTACCACCCCCCCCCCCCACCACCCCCACCCATCACAAGACGATGAGACAGTGTGTCACCTCCAGAAGGGCGGAAGGGGAGTGTGTGTGTGTGTGTGTGTGTGTGTGTGTGTGTGTGTGTGTGTGTGTGTGTATGTGGGGGGGCTCAGGTTTTAAGGGGATAAAGATGGACAACAGTGTCTGTTCCAGTGAGAGTGTGTAGTGGTGCACTGAGGCCATCTAGACAGGAGGGTGGTGGCGACAGTATGGGCCCGCTTTGTATTATTACCGGTTACTTATTATTAATAGTATATTAAATATATATTTATTTATTTTTTGCTGTTGAAAAGAAATATTGTTAGCAATGTTTTCCCTTAAAAATTGCATTAAATAAAATGGGGAAATTAGGAAATTGTTCATTATTAATAATAATCCTAATCTTAATAATGATAATAGTAATAATAATAATCATAAAAATAATAGTAATAATAATAATAATAAAAAAAAATTCAACCAATGTTTTCCCTTCAAAATATTATTCCATGAAATGGGAAAATTTTAACATTTTTCATAATCAGGAATAATTCTATCCTTAATAATAATATTATTATTATTAATAATAATAGATTGTTTTCAACCAATGTTTTCCCTTAAAAATAGTATTACATAAAATAATCAGATTTGAAAATTGTTCATAATCAGGAATAATCCTATCCGTAATAATAATAATAATATAATTAATAATAATATAATATTTTCCCATACAAATATTATTACATAAAATGGTAAAATTATGAAATTGTTCTTTATCAATAATAATCCTAATCTTATTATTATTAACAATACATTGTTATCAACGTGTCTTCCATAGGGAGGTACCCACTGCAGTGCCAGCTCCAGTATCGTCTCCGTCTCCATCGCTCTAACCCTTACACAACATGACACGTGAGACCTTTTTAAAACAATTGACTGCCCTCCCCTCCCCCCCCCTCCCCCTCCTCCCCCTCCTCACATATCCACCTTCTCTCGGCGCTCAAGATGGTGCATTTTTTATTCATACCCTCTATTTTTTGGGGGGTGTTTTTTAGTCTTTGTATGCAAATCCTGTCCGACTTGTCTGAATTATGTGTGTCTGTCCGGGAGCCTCTGTGATTCGGAGTGACTGAGGATTGCACACACGGTGATTGCATCCACTGGGCCTACTCTGAGCCTTGCATAAGTAATTGAGATGTCAGTATGTGTTCTCATATTCCCACAACAAAACTGTAGGAAAACATGCACTGTTGAAGGTCATTTGAATAATTCCTTAATGGAAGGGAGGCCTTGTTTTTCGGGATGCATGAAAAAGCAAATGTCAATGATCAAAATCAAGCAGCATCATATCTCAGGGAGGCAGCAGTGATTCCTGGAGCACTTCACCCTCTATCCATCTCCTCCTCTTTCTCTCTCTGAAAAGAGAGATAAGGGATAAGTGTCTTTGTGCATATCAAACACCGCACCAGCCACTATTTCTCAAGGGTCTTTTTTGGAAACACAAATTGGTTTTGATACCTTTTCTGTGTTGACCTCTTTGATTCGAAATTGGAAATGACGGCGACTAGAGGAGTTCTCGCGTTCGGGAAACCTCTGGGAGGTCAACGACTGAAGCCTGCGCACACACCGGGATAATGGGATGTAAGTCATTAATCTTTCCTGTGTGGATTATCTTTGTAGCTATAGACATGTCCCCAGGTGATCAGGCACATATAGATAGATTAGAGAGAGAGAGAGAGAGAGAGGGGGGTGCACAAAGGAAATCCTGCTGGTATATGGAGCGTGTTATGGAATGGCGTGGCGTGCTTTATGGCTGTGTACAAGTCGGAGATACGAAGGAAAATAGAGAATAGATACATAAATAGAGAATGGAAAGGTGTCGCAAAGTCACATCCCTCAGCCGACGCCCACTGTTGAGACTCCGCCCACTCCTCCTCTCTACCTCCATCTGCCTGATGGATCGTGGAGGTCTGGATCGTGGAATATGCCGACTACCAACTATGCCATGGCCCTGTTGAGACTCCACCCACCATTGAGACTCCGCCCACTGTTGAGACCCCGCCCACTGTTGAGACCCCGCCCACTAGTGAGACTCCGCCCACTGTTAAGACTCCGCCCACCATTGAGACTCCGCTCACTGTTGAGACTCCGCCCACTATCGGGACAAAGCCCACCATTTAGACTCCGCCCACTTTTGAGACTCCGCCCACTCCTCCTCTCTACCTCCATCTGATGGATGGTGGAGGTCTGGATGGTGGAATATGCCGACTACCAACTCTTCATCATCTCCTCTTCATGGTGTTGTTCCTGTGTTTTAATGTGTGATGATTCCTTCTGGTCACATGACCTCTATGACACCTGTCCACCTGGAGAGGATCCTCCTCTGTTCTCTCCTCAAGGGTTCTCACCTTTTACCCTGAAGGGTTGTTTGGGAGTTGTTCCTGATCCCATGTGAGGTCAAAGGTCAAAGGTCAGGGATGTCTATGTGTACAGATTGTAAAGCTCTCTGAGGGGGATTTCTTATTTGTGAAAATGGGCTCTACAAATAATCTGAACTGAATTGACTCTGACTCTCAGTGGAGTGTCACACACAGAGCCTCAAGGACGTAATATGTTTGTTTTTTCTCGATTTATCTGAGTTGCAAGAAGAGAAGAACAGTAAACAGACGTTGATGAATCAGAAGGTCTTTGTGTGAATTCATTCAGGCTGTAATGGACCTCGTCTCATCACCTCGACGTGTCAAGAAAGAAATGCTAAAGTAAAAAGACGTACTTCTTTTATCGCGGTTCTCAAATGAGTGCAGCGTAGAAGCTTTAAGTGAATCCACAACTTGTTTTCCTTGAGAGTTTTTTTCAGAACGTTCATGCAAAACCTTGTACGCAAAATATATTCTAGGTGGAGAGAGGATCCTTATTTACTATTTTACTCAAGGAAATGTCGTTTAACTCAAAGAAAAGTACAAATTACTTCAGGATTTTTTTTTATCCATGAAGTAGGTCGGTTAAAACGTGTTCCCGTGAACTGGCTAACCTGCGGGGCGTGTCCTCTGTAGAGCTCCGCCCCCCTGCTGCTTCTCCCCTCTTCATCTGCTTTCTTTTTGTTCAGTTCATCTGGACTTTTGGTTTCTACTCATGATGATAGAACTTAAAGCATCAAATCACCAACTTTTTGAAATACTCTAAAAGTACAAGAAATGAACATATAAAAATCCAGCATTTAGCCAGTACCCTGAATGTAAAAAGAATGAAACAAATAGTGGTGGTGTTGTGAATAGAACCTTCTGGTGCCGTGCAGAACCCTTATTTGAAGTAGAAAACACATGTTACCGCATGTATAATCGACTCAACTGTAAATAAAATCAACATACAAGAGGAGCGGGGCGGGGTCTGGGGCTCGGCGTGAATACGGATCACGCCTCTCCGTCTTATCAGGATCCGGACAGATTCCCCCCAGACTTTACCTCCCGATCCGGTTCAAAAGGATCCCGATCCACGACGCTTTTGTTCCTCGGTTCTCCGCCAGACGTCGTTTGTTTGGGTCTTAAAACCTTTTTTACGTCGGAGTTTCGTGCAACGAAAAGGTTTTTTTTTACAGTCGCCTGGCGCCGCTTCCCGTCTTTGTTTCTGGAGGCTGACGAGGAGCCGGGAACATAAGCCCCGCAAAGGACGAGTCGGGGGAACCACAGGTGTGTGTGTGTGTGTGGTTTCCCTTTGAGCACACACACACACACACACACACACACACACACACACACACGTCGGAGGTGACTGGAGCCTGGAGCTTTAGAGATGAACTTCTGAGGCGACATCAGAAGCACTGAGGCCCCGCCCCCTCCCTCCTCTTTGATCTCCTACCCGTGGAAGGACACCTCTCTGTCATTGTCTCACACACACACACACACACACACACACACGCGTATCCAGCTCAGTGTAAAGAGCACACGCCGCCATGCAAACACCGTGTGCAGGTTCACGCTCCCGTGTTCCCGCCGCTCAGGTGTTTTTGTTATTCTGCCGTACATAATGGCCTCCAGCCCCGAGCGGAAGAAGGTATTTACTTATACAAAACCTCCAGGAAATCCCCACCAATCCTCAGGGCTCACGTTCGAGTGGCGCCCCAAAGAAACACACACACACACACACACAAACACACACAAAGGCTATGCAAATGCGCCCAGCCCCGGCGTTTATCTACCCTCGGTTTCCGTTTGCACCGCGGGAGCCGGCGCATTGTGCCGCGCGTGGCGATTATCGCGTGTAATTTACATAGAATACGCGCAGGAAACAGTGGCGCTGATCTGCAACAAAGCAGGCGGCGGCAGCCTCTGGCGGCTCAGCGGCTATCTGGCGGCGCAGAGAGAGAGAGAGAGAGAGAGAGAGAGAGAGAGAGAGAGAACCTGGTTTAGCCGAGTGGGTACGAAACCTACGAGGGGTTGTTGTTTCTGCAGCGCAGGGAACACGGGAACAGTCTCCTCCCAGTGATGATGCTTTATCTGCCTGTTTTTGGGGGTTTTGTTATTTGTATTATAACCCAAATCTAGCAGAACCCCCCCCCCCCTCTCTCTCTCTCTCTCCCCCCCCCCCCCCTTAGGAAGCTGCATCTTCAGCCGGGCTAATCTTTCCTCCGCCGGTGTTTCCTTTGTCACTGAATCCGTGTATCAACACGGCGAGGTGCAGCCGGATCGAGGAGGTGCGTAATTGCACAAAGACACTCGCCCTAATGCAGCGGGTGGGAGAGAGAGAGAGCGAGAGTGTGTGTCAGTGTGTGTATGTGTGTGTGTGTGTGTGTGTGTGTGTGTGTGTGTGTGTGACTGACACGAGACACGGCGCGAGTGTGAGGGAGCGGGAAGTCGTAACGCGGCGGCGCGTTATCCGCACAAAGGCCGGCAGTGTGAGGGCCGGACGGGAGAACGCATTCCTCACGAGGAAGAGGAGCACCGGGAGCTGTTGAGGGGGGAGGGGGGAGGGGGGGTCACGTAGAGGTCACCGAGGAATCGCTTTCTTCAGGCTCTCGGTGAAGCTAAACGAGAAGGCCGTGAACGCGGAGCGGAGGCGAGGAGGACGAGAAAAAGATGCTTGATGAGTGAAAAAAAATGAAGTGCACACGTCTTCCACGCAAGTTTTTTTTCTCCTATTTTTTGAGAGTTTTCCCCTGATCCGATGTGAGGTCAAAGGTCAGGGATGTCGTACGAGTCCAGACTGCAAAGCCCTCTGAGGGAGAATTAGTAATATTGGGCTGTACAAAGTGAATGAAGTGGAGGGGCGACGACGTCTTCCACACCGCACACAGCGTGAAGAAAACAAACGGAAAAACTTCGGCCGATAAACAAAAAACGGGAATAATAGATCGATGAATAATAATAAACCCATTTCCACCTTCCTGACCGCCAGAGATCTTCCATCTCGCGCACACGCCCGTGACCTCGGACGACCCCCGGCCGGGTAGAAGTTCACCGTGTCACCCCGAGATCTTCTCGCGAAATCACGAGATTCCGAGTGACCCAGAACTCTGGAGGTCATCCGGGATCCATGGACCCAGAGTCACATCCGTGACTCGCGTCTGATCCGAGGCGATGTGCTCAGACGAGTAGAAAAGACAGCGAGCTCTTCGTCCTCGGTTGCCGGTCCGGAGGCTCCGCGCCCGACGTCTGATCTGTTCCAAGAAGACGGGCGAACAGCACGCCGCCGTCTTAAAGACAACACTGAGGCTCTCAGAGGACGCTCCGAAGGCCGGTCACAAGCCGAGCACGAGGTCCCGGCAGAACAATGGCCGCCCTCACAGACTCCTCATGCCTGTCATCTTCATCATCTTCATCACCATCGCCTCAGTCATCAGTTAGAAGTATGACTTTTCACTTTTCTCTAAAAGTGGAAATGTGAAAGGGTGAGTCGAGGGCCTTTTGCATGTCACCTCTGCTCCCATGACACTGGGTTGTGATTTAATATGGTGTGATTTGTGATTTGATATGGTGTGATTAGATATGGTGTGATTAGAGATGGTGTGATTTGATATGGTGTGATTAGATAAGGTGTGATTTGTGATATGATATGGTGTGAATAGATATGGTTTGATTAGATAAGGTGTTATTTGTGATTTGATATGGTGTGATTAGATATGGTGTGATTAGATATGGTGTGATTTGATATGGTGTTATTTGTGATTTGATATGGTGTGAATAGATATGGTTTGATTAGATAAGGTGTTATTTGTGATTTGATATGGTGTGATTAGATATGGTGTGATTAGAGATGGTGTGATTAGATATGGTGTGATTTGATATGGTGTTATTTGTGATTTGATATGGTGTGATTTTTGATTTGATTTGGTGTGATTAGATAGTGTGATTTAATATGGTGTGATTTTTGATTTGATATTTTGTGATTTGATATGGTGTGATTTGATACGGTGTGATTTGACATGGTGTGGTTTGTGATTTGATATGGTGTGATTTGATATGGTGTGATTTTGTATTTGATTTGTTGTGATTTGATATGGTGTGATATGGTGTGATTAGATTTGGTGTGATTTGTGATTTGATACGGTGTGATTTATTTCCAGTGGACTGTGATGCACGTTGAGTGCACCGCCCGTGACAAATGAACACGCAGACGGACGACCGTTAACAACTGCTTTGGGGTTTATTTTACAATTGAGAAAGAAATGAAACAAAACTTAAAAATGGTTGCTAAAAAGTTTTTTTTCTTTTTTTTTTGTACAATAATCGTCGGATAAAACATTGAAATGTATAGTCATTGTGCATCGCTTATTTATTTTGTCCACACCGTGTCGTCATGCATCAAATCGGATGCAAGTATAATTAAAATCATTTCTGTAAACCAAGCCAAAGAAGCTAAATTTGTATTTTTCTTTAAAAAAAGGACATTTTTTGTCGCTCTACAGCATATATCTATATACACCATCTGTTTTTATGCATTTTTTCGCCCCGTAATCATTTTTGTATATAAAATGACGATATAAAAGTTAGAGAATGCACACACCTTAAGATACAAAGAATGTAGAGCCGTTGGTAAGGTCTGTCTCACGGTACTGACATTTCACTGGTAATCATGTACATGTAACGCACTGCTCTCTTTACAGTTGAATAAAGCGACACAATTTAGAAAGAGAATGTTGTAACAAACCATACAACTGGAAAATTGCTATAAGGTGATACTTCACGACAAGGAAAAGTTTTTTTTGAGCAAACTTTGCATACTGAATTCATTTCCGCCGACTCGTAACCAAGAAGCAGCATTTCACTTTTTCCCCAAAACGTCCATGTGATCTTTTTTTTTTTTTTTTCTTCAAATACGCCGACAGATTTATGAGCAGGCCATTCATCATGAGAAACATCGCAGTGACAGGAGCCCAACAAAAGGAGGAAGAGGAGGAAATGATGGTCCTTGATCTCTTAAAATCTGAAGGATTTTGACAAACGCAAGATGTCTCAAAACATGTCCTCTTTACAAATTCAGAATTCAACTGTCTAAGGTGCTACTTCAGTCTTTCAGGGTATTCTTTCATTCTTTTGGTGTATACATTGAATTTCCACCTTCTTCATATCAAGTATTTTACAGTTTTTCTCTCCCGCCAAATATTTTTTCGCCGCTTTTACCGTTGAAGCAGTAGTTGTATTTTTGCCATGAACAGATTAAAATCTTGTGTTTAACCTCGATTCACTCAAATACATGCACAGATCAGACAAATAGCATATAAATATATTACAAAATAAGTGTAAAAAAAAGAAGAAAAACAGAAACAAATCGACATGAAACGGCGTGGTCCAGTCAGGCATCGCAACCCGCAAAATAAAATAAGACCGTGTTCTCTTCTTCTTCTCGCGGCTCAGTTCGGCCCAGTGCAGTAACTGTGAACAATGTCATTTTAGTGCAATGAAATTCTAGTCAGTTCCACAGCTGTCAAGTCTCTCAGCTCGAGACCCCCCCCCCCCTCCCCTCCCCTCCCCCTCCCTTTTTTTCTAAACCTTCTCCATCTTGTCCAGCTTGTCCAGTTTCTCCAGCGCGGTGACGTACACCAGGTGGTCCTCCGGAGACTTGCCGTGGGTCTTGCTGAGATGCAGTTTGACCGCGTGCTTGCTGACGAATGTCCTGTTGCAAAGCCGGCACTGGTACACGGCGCCGGCGTCGTCCTCTGCCGTGGTCAGCGCCGACAGGGGGCCGCCGAATGTCATTTTGTCCGTGATCACCTTTGAGGCAGCCTGCTGCTCCCGAAGGTGCTCCGTCGACAGTTTGGACAGGTCCTTCATGCCGAAGCCCAGGTGAGACTCCAGGTGGCCGATGTAGGAGGAGGGAGTCCTGAACTGGGAGGCGCAGTCGCCGCAGAGGAACACGGGCTGGCACGAGTCCATGTTCTTGAGGAACTTGGTGCTGCCGGTCCGCCTCAGCTGGTACTTGACGTTGGCCAGCCAGTGGGAGATGGTGGTCATGGAGAGGCCCGTGAACTTGCAG
Organism: Liparis tanakae; assembly: GCA_036178185.1. Lineage (NCBI taxonomy): Eukaryota > Metazoa > Chordata > Actinopteri > Perciformes > Liparidae > Liparis > Liparis tanakae. The sequence continues at coordinate 18,888,960 of CM070092.1, forward strand.
ATGTGGACCCTCTCCTGGGGGCCCAAGTCGGTCATGGCGAAGCGGCCCTCCGAGGTCTCCCTCAGGCTGGAGGCGAACTGCGCCTGGAGGATGAGGAGGTGCTGGGGGTTCCAGTTGGACTGCCTGCCTTTCCTCTTCTGCACCGGGGAGAGGTCGTCGAGGGCGTCCTCGAAGGCGCTGCCGTCGGCGTCCGACTTCTCCGAGACGGAGGAGGGCGTCGAGGACTTGGGCGTCAGGCGGCCGGTGAGGTTCTTCACCATGTCGGAGATGTCCATCAGGGCGTTCTCCCTCAGGGGGGAGGAGACCGAGTCCGGGAGGGAGATGAGGGGCTTGTTCCCGTTGACGGCGTTGTTGCTCAACAGCATGTTGTTGTTGTTGCTGTTGCTGTTGGTGGCGGCTTTACTCTTACTCAGGTCGATGGGCTGGTCGCTGTTCTCGTACAGCGGGTAGTGGCCGACGGGCTCGGCCGGCTTGGCCTGGTGAGCCGCGTTGAACGCCGGCTTGTCCATCATGCTGTTGCTGATCTTGTAGAGCATGGACAGGGGGTCGGCCGCGGGGCTGACCGGCTTGGAGGCCTTCCCCAGGTGCGTGTTCATGATGGACTGCAGCGCGCTCAGAGGGTTGATGAAGGGACTCTCCGGCGAGTGGTCGGTGATGATGCCGAGGCCGTTGCCGTTGGTCAGCGGCGAGCGGCACGCCTCCGAGCCGCTCTTGGCGTGGATGGCGTGGATGGCGTGGCCGTCCAGGAGGCTCTCTCTGGGCTCCTTCTTGCACACAAGCTCGGGCGGGCTGCCGCTTCTCGCGCCGGACGGCTTGGAAAGGTCGTTGGGAGACGCCAACCGCTCCCCGGGAGACGGGGACTTCGCTAGCGACGGCGGCCGGCATCGCTCCAGGCTCACCGTCTTCTCCTCCTTCTCCTTCTTCACCGTGGCGGCTTTGCCCGTCACCTTCTCCACCAGCTCCTCCATGGCGGTGACGTTGCTCCGGAGGGGCGTCGGGGAGGAGGAGGAGGGGCTCCGGGGCGAGTGCATCACCGAGCCGGCGTCGGTCGCCAGGCCTCGCAGCCCGCTGTTGAACATGGGCTGCATCTGGACGCTCTGCACCATCGGGTGCAGGAGGGCGCCGGAGCTCTTCATGGCGCCCTGCAGCTGGTAGGCGGCGTGGATGCTGGGGTAGCCGCCCCACGTGGGCGTGCCCGTCTGGGCCTTGCTGATGGCGCTGGACACCGTGTTCTCCAGGGATTTGAGGATATCCAACCCGCCCTTCGGCGCCTCCTCCAGATCCTCTTCTCTCAGGTACTTGTACGACGTGGCGCTCGTCTCAGATTTCTCCCCCGGGTCGTCTCTCTCCTCCTTGATTTTTCTCTCCACCGGCTCATCGCCTTCGACTTTCTCCTCGTCGCCTCCTTCCCTCTTCTCCTCCGAGCCGGAGGAGAGGGCGGGCGACACCGGCTGGGACTTCACGCCGCTGGGAACGGGGAGCCTGGTGGTGGTCGGCGGCAGCGGGATGGACTGAATCTTCTCCTCCACCACCGGATCGAAAACCAGCTGTTTGCCCTTCTTGGATGCAGAATTGGTCACCTTCAGAAAGTGCCCGGTGACCATCATGTGCGCGGTCAGCTGCTGCAGCGTGTCGTGGGAGCTGCCGCACTCCATGCACTTGAGGATCTGGGCCTTCCGAGCCTCGAACTGCCACGTGTAGCTGGCGCCGTTCTGGTAGCCGTAGCGGTTGTTCGGCGTGACGTAGGGGTTCGCTGCGGATTTGGCGTCCTTGCTGACCTCCCCGAGGGACACGTTCCCGCCGCCGCCGGCGTGGAGCGAGTCCGGCGAGCACGGGGACACGATGGCGTCGTGCATCGCTCGTCTTTTTGCGGAACTGGGCAGCAGCTTGGTGGCCAAGGCCGGCACGGGTTCTTTGAGAGGCACTTTCTGGTAATGCTTGGTCTTGATCATGTGGACGCTCAGGTCCTGCAGGGACTCGAAGGAGTGGCCGCAGTACATGCACTTGAGCACCTTCTGCGCGTCCTCCTTGCCTTCCATCTCCATCAGGGAGCGTTTGCGCGGCTTGGACCAGCGCTTGCCCTGGTCCTCGTCCTTGTCCTTGTTGTCGTCCCGGTAGTGGCCCGTCTCGTTCATGTGCACCGTGAGGCCCACCAGCGTGTCGTAGGCGCCGCTGCAGTCTTTGCAGCGGAACTTGCTGGCGCCGGTGAACACCGAGCCGTACAGCTTGTTGTTCTGCCGGTACAGCTGCACGGTGCTGAAGAGGCTGGGCTCCGGCAGGAGGTGGTACGGCGTCCGCTGGAACGTCTTGGCGAGCGCCGCTTGGTGCCAGTCGTAGGCCACGCCGCCGCCGCCAG
>CM070092.1:18896315-18908815 GCA_036178185.1 Liparis tanakae
TACAGGGGGGGGGGGGGGGGGAGGGGGGAGGGAGGGAGGGAGAGAGAGAGGGAGAGAGATATGAAGCCAATAACAAAGCCGCATCTGGGCCCAGCTTTCTGAACGCGTTATTTTTGAAGAAGAAGAAGAAGAAGAAGAAGAAGAAGAAGAAGAAGAAGAAGAAGAAGAAGAAGAAGAAGAATTTACCCATAAGCCCCAGTAGAATGAAGCCCGTGGATCCTCTCGCTCTGAAGTGGATTTCTCACCTTTTACTCGATAATATTTCATTCTCGCTCACAAACCGGGCGCTTTGTGTTTTCGGGAAAAAAAAAAGAATCAAGAAGCAACGAGGAGGCGTTGCCACACGCACACACACACACACACGCACACACACACACACACACACACACCAGGAGGCCTTTAGCCCTGAAGGTTCGGGAGTTGAACTCCGCCTCTTCTCACGATTTTAGGCGACATGAATTATGCAGCGACGGCGGATATTTGAGGGCGAAGGCGATCATTCGCTCCACGACCTCCTTCCTCCTCCAGGTGTCCCGCTCCTCCACAACTCCTCCTGATAGGGGGGGGGGGGGGGGAGGGGGCTCTCCTTAAAATCTTAAAATAATTCCTCAGCTACCTTTCTCTGTTCACCCTCCTCCCCTTTTCCCTCTTCCTCCCCTCGCTCCATCATCTTTCCTTCTGTTCTCCTCCCGCCCTCCTCCTCCTCCTCCTCCTCCTCCTCCTCCTCCTCCTCCTCGCCCACATGAGGGCCCCTCCCAAGCGGAATAATGGGAGCATATGGCCAGGCAGCACCTACACGGCCTTAAATAACTGCTGCGGCATTCCACATCGCTGTACCAATTTATCTCCGCCCCCCTCCCCCCCTCCCCCCCTCCCCCCACACCTCCCTCCCACCTCCACATTTTCAAAACACTCCCAGCCCCGAGTGGAGACGGGGCGAGACGGCAGGCGGGTGGGACATGTTTGTTTCTTGATACACGGAGAGAGAGAGAGAGAGAGAGAGAGAGAGAGAGAGAGAGAGAGAGAGAGAGAGAGAGAGAGAGAGCTCCACAATGGACTGAGGAGTGAACGAGGAATAAGTGCTGCGCAAACAGAATTAGTGGTGAATTCTGTATTATTGATATTCATCGAGTCAAACCGCCGCCTGCTTCTTCTTCTTCTTCTTCTTCTTCTTCTTCTTCTTCTTCTTCTCTTTTCTTTTTTCTTCTTCCTCTTTTTTTTCTCCTCTCCGGTGATCGCTTGCAGCCGGTGGCGCCGCGCGGAACACGCCGGAGTCATTTTGAGTTACAGCTGCATTATGTAAAGTCACGGCGGAGCGAGAGAGAGAGAGAGGGGGGGAGAGAGAGAGCGAGAGAGGGAGAAGGATAGAGAGAGAGGGAGAGGAGAGAGAGAGAGAGAGCGAGAGGGAGGGAGGAGGAGGTGAGGGAGAGGGAGAGAGAGAAAGGAAAGGAAAGGAGGAGAGGGAGAGAGGGAGAGGAGAGGGAGAGGTAGGGAGGGAGAGAGATAGAAAGAGAGAGAGATAGAGAGAGATAGAAAGAGAGATAGAGAAAGAGAGAGAGCGCAAAATAGAGAGAGAGATGTTTTGATTTCACGAGTGTGAGGGCATGTCAGCCACATCTATTTGGGACGTCTTCCTGGACTTTGAGGGGGGGGGGGCTGAGACCACCCAGAGGGGTGGGGGGGGTCAGGTGCAGCGCCTCCATCAGCTGCTGACGGTCCGGCAGCGTTTCGGGGAAGCGATCGATCGGCCGCCGCCTCGCGTTACACGGCGAGCAGCGAGGAGAGAGAAAATAAATAATCAGAATGAAAAAATGAACACGCTGCAGATTGAAGTGGGAACATTATCGGGGGGGGCGCTGGGGGGGGGGGGCTGGGGGGGGGGGGTCAGAGGTCAGGCAGGTAGAGAAAGTGCTAAGCAGGAACAGGTCGCGCTCTCTCATGTAAACACGTCGATACGGCTCCTCTCTGACCCCCGGGAACAACGTATGGATCCACGAGGGGCCGCTGTGCATCGGAGTTGTGCATACGTTGGCATGCGGGCAGGTGTGTGTGTGTGTGTGTGTGTGTGTGTGTGTGTGTGTGTGTGTGTGTGTGTGTGTGTGTGTGTGTGAGAAAGAGAGAGTGAGTGTGAAAGGTGCTGCTGTTTTATTTATAGAGCGAGCTCTATTTATACCCGACTCAAAGATCAGTTCAGAGAAGCAGCTCGTGGGCCACAGCCAAGATCACTCTCCATTACTGTGCGTGAACACACACACACACACACACACACACACACACACACACACACACACACACACACACACACACACACACACTGGGGCTGCAAAGCGCGATGCACATGCATGCAGAAACACAGGGAGGCATTTACAGTACATCCAGCAAAGTGGTAGTTGGTGAAGGGTGTGTGTGTGTGTGTGTGTGTGTGTGTGTGTGTGTGTGGTTGAGCCCACACTGACTGAGTGTTCTTCATGGAGTACAGCAGGCTTTAACATGCTGGCGGATCAATACGGTGAACCAGCGCCGATCGATTGCAATTCATCTGGCTTTTTTTTTGTGTTGCTTTTTTTAATTTCATCCTCTCACACACACACACACACACACACACACACACACACACACACACACACACACACACACACTCACACACACCGAGCCGCTGTCGTCCTGCGAGGCAACAATACATAAATAAACATGAACGCAGTGGACACACACACACACACACACACACACACACACACACACACACGCACACACACACACCTGCGATTGGCTGGAACGATTGCGCCCTCCACACAAATAAAGCCCGTGTGGATTTTATTTATTTTTATTGAGCATATCAGGCCCGTCCTGCTCCTCTCTGCATAACAAGGCCGCTATAATTAAACCATAAATTCCGGCGCGCTCCTTTAATTACCACGGCGACGTCGGGAGGCGGCGGGTAAACAAACGGCTTTCAAGTGAGCGAGGAAAAGTAGAAAAAACAAACGCTCCGACACGGCGGCGGGGAAGCGGCGGCGTCGGCTGGAGGGCGACGTCGTTGCTCCTGAACGGATGAGGAGGCGAGGCGAGGCGCTCCGGTCGGTTCTCAGGATGCTTTTGGAGGGATGGAGGGAAAATATAACGATGTGTACTAGGATATGCAATAAAGTATGCGTGTGTGTGTGTGTGTGTGTGTGTTTAGGAAGTAGTTTTGTTGTCCTGAAACTACAGGTGTGTTCATTTCTTTATGTAATTTAGTGGAACAACCTGCAGAGCTGTAATTTATTTTTATAATAATATTTATTTTTAATATATATTATAATGTAACATATTCATAATATGATATATATATATATATATATATATATATATATATATATATATAATAATAATATATATAATATATTAATAATAACATATATAATATAGTAATAATATATTATATATACTATAATATAACACATTCATAATATGATATATATATGTATATATATATATATATATATATATATATATATATATATATATATATATATATATATATATATATATATATATAATATAGTAATAATATATATATATAATAATATATATATATATATATATATATATATATATATATATATATATATATATATATATATATATATATATATATATATATATATATATATATATATATATAATAATGACACAGTGTATCTTTGTATGTGTGTGTTTAAAAAGTATTTTCTTCCTGAACCTACTGAAGGTGAATTTGCTTCTTGACGCCATTTAGTGGAAGCTCCTTGTCCCTCTTGACCCGAGTGTATCCTATCATATACTGTATAAGTCTGCGTGCATAGTATGTGTGTGTGTCTGTGTGTGTCTGTGTGTGCGTGCGTGTGTGGGTGTGTGTGTGTGTGTGAGTGAACGCTTTAGGTCAATGTCAACACGCAGACCTGCTTTCCCCAGCAGCTCAGCTAATTACACCAGAGCCCTGAAGGCCACTTAGAACAGGTTAGCTAATTAACAAACAGGCTGATTGCAGATTAATTGAGAGGTGTTCCCAATCTTTACCCCGAAACGCAACGACAAACGCTAACTGCCGCTAATTAGGCCGGCGCGGCGCGTCGGGGAGCGAGGCTGTGTTTACAGGGGGGCGTGGCTTACGTCCAGCTGCCTCTTATAGATCGGACCGGCAAATAAAACCCAGACGGGGAGTTCCTCTGTGAGACGTCTGACTGTTCCTAAACCTGTGAGCACGTTGTCTCTGCATCACTGTGGTCGTTATCTGGTAATAAACAGCGTGAGTTATTCGACGTATTGCTTGTAATTGTATATTTCAAACTCTACATTTGTTTACTTTGATGTCTGTGTGCATAACTTCTAATAATTATCACTTATTACATCATATCTCAGCTACACCTGCGATGATAGCGCCCTGAAAACGCCCCTCACATGTTCCCTGAACGCAGCGTTAAGACTAGAGTGTTAGCAGGTGACCTTTCATTGTGTGTGTGTGTGTGTGTGTGTCTGTGTGTGTGTGTGTGTGTTGAGCGCCGCTCCGACATGAATGGCGTGCGTAGATCATGAAACCCGAGGCGGGCTGCGCCACAAAGGGGTCACGGCGGGCCCCTCGGAGCGGGGATCTGAACCAGCACCCCTCTGTGTGAGACGCTGACCTGCCAGTAGAACATGTCCCCCCCCCCCCTCCTCCTCCTCCTCCTCCTCTTCCTCTTCTTTTCTCCTCCACACATACTCATTCTTGCAATTTTCACAGCTACTAAAAACGACTCCCAGAGGCCCGACTACGTCCAACTTCCATCTGCCTGGCTACATTTCTCATAAGGCGCCCTCGTCCACACACACACACACACACACACACACACACACACACACACACACACACACACACACACACACACACACACCTGCATGCCTTTCAAACAACAAACATTCTCAAGTTCCACCCGGCCCTTTCCTGACCTCTGACCCCGACTCTCTCCCTCCCTCCTCTCTCCCTCCTCTCCTCCCTCCCTCCCTCCCTCCCTCCTCTCTCCCTCCCTCCTCTCTCCCTCCCTCCTCTCTCCCTCCCTCCTCTGTCGCTTCCTTCCGTCTCCGACGCCACCTGCGCCTTTAAATCCCCCCATCAGGATGGCCGCTTCACCTGAGCAGCACACACACACACACACACTCCTGCAGCACACACACACACACACACGTAAACGCATGCAAGCACCCTCAACCTGATCCCAGGAAACACACACACACACACACACACACTGTCCCTGATGAGACAACAGCCAGCAGCAGCTGCTTCCATCTCCTAGCAACGGCCAGCCTGATAGATGACCCAACGATGGATAATTACCGTAAATCACCACGGCTCACACACACTAAAGGAGAGAGAGGGGGGGGGGCGAGAGAGCCTGAGGAAGACTGAGGAGGAGAAGAAAGAAGGAGAGAGAGAGGAAAAGAGAGAAAGAGAGACTGAAAGGGATCAGAAATAGAGGGCTGGGGATGATTGTGTGTGCACCAATGCACCTTGATGTGGACACACGTGTGTGTGTGTGTGTGTGTGTGTGTGTGTGTGTGTGTGTGTGTGTGTGTGCGCACACAGTATTAGAAATGCAGACGCACAATTCACACACTTACAAAATGAACCTGTGTATTCCGTGAATACAAATGTGCTTGTGCAAGCACGCACACACACACACACACACACACACACACACACACACACACACACACACACACACGTAGTCGCTGTCATCTGAAACCTTTAGGCTCCGCCTCCCTACAGAGTCTCCCGCCTGTCACTGATTCACCTCTTTTTTTTTTACACAGCGGCGCCAATCAAAGCCAGAGCGGGGTGTGTGTGTGTGTGTGTGGGGGGGGGGGGGCTAAACGCTGCTGTTTTGGAGAGGAAGGGGGCGGAGCTATGTTCACTTGGAGGAAAAACAAGAAAAGAAAAACATAAACCCGACGTCTGACGTCACATGACTGATCTCGAGGCGAGGTGGAACCACGGCGTTCCCCCGGATGTGATTCCGGATGAATAATCAACGCGCTGCCCCCCCCCCCCCCCCCCTCCCCCGGCGAGTCCTCGTGATGCTACGTTCTTAAATCGGAAAACAGAACGACTCCGGAAGTCTTTTTTTTCCCGATAATTGCAGCCCGCTTATAAAGTTTACTCCGAACTATCAACAGATCTCCGATATGCAGGCGCAGCTGTTGCCTTTACTTCCCCTTCATTTTCTACTCTCCCAGACATGTAATCTGCCCCTCCTCCTCCTCCTCCTCCTCCTCCTCCTCCTCCTCCTCCTCCTCCTCCTCCTCCCTCCCTCCCTCCCTCCTGCAGACATCTGATCCGGCTGCCGTGTGATGGAGTGACAGGTAATGAGGAGGCTGAAGGGGCGGTGGAGACGGGAGCAGGTGTTGGGCGCAGTCTTTTTGGCCGGCGCTAAGCTGCCATGTCCTTCACTGCCGCTCCGCTTCCTCCCCTCCTTCTTGCCCTTCTTTCTTTCTTTCCACCATCCCCCCCTTTTCTCTTCCTGAGAGAAGAGAGGACTCTCTGCAATCCATCACGCGGCGACACGGTCCGACGTGGACTGTCTTTATATGGGGAAGAGGGGGAAAACACACGGCTGGGGAACATAAATACAGGAGGGGAGAACATGGAGTCCCACGCTGGCAGCGGCTAACGGAGCTAACTAGGCTAACTGGGCTAACTGAGCTAACTAGGCTAACTGAGCCTCAGTCTATCTGGAGCATCCTGAAAAGATGTCATCGTTAAGCTCATCTCCTCTCTCGTCACTTTAATATTATTTCATTCATGGTACCAAACTGATGATATTCCTGATTTAGGTGTCAAACACGAGGCCCGCGGGCCGAATGCGGCCCACCACATCATTTTATGCGGCCCCTGCCGGCTAGAAGGACACATGATCACCTTTATCTCCCGTGCTTTTATTTTGAAGGTTACAAATTAAATGGATTTGTGTTATAACACTAGAGAAATGTTATTGTGTGCAATATTTCTACTCTTGAATAAATGATAATCAAATGCAAAGAGAGTTATCCAACAATATGTTCCGGAGCTTCTGTGACACCGGCCCTTTAAGAGGCGGCCGTGACGCTTCATCCTCCCACGCCTCTCTGAAGAGGTTCGCTCTCAGCGGTCAGCGTTACGAAACAGTCGTGTTCAGAGGAGGTGGGCGGAGCCTCGTCTGGCTGGAATCCAACCGGGAGCACACACACACACACACACACACACACACACACACACACACACACACACACACACTGTATATCGTTCGTAAGCCACGCCCACCTCGAGTGATTCTGACCTTTTTTGACCCCTTTTCAAATTCTGCTGACATAGCGAAGCGCCGGCGTGCATCACGCTGTATACCTCACAGGCTGAAGAGGAGGAGGAGGAGGAGGAGGAGGAGGAGGAGGAGGAGGGAGAGGGAAAAGACAAAGCGGGAATCTGAGCATGTGGAGGAAGTGAGGACGAGCTGAATCAGAACTCGCGTTCTTACGATGGTTAGAAACTCTTTGGGTACCGGTCCGGTTCTGACTCAGCCGGATCGGGTACCGGTGATGAGACCCGTCTGTCTCTGGATGGCGTTACGTGAAGAGATGGGAATGTGAGTGCCTTGCTTAAAGGTAGGGTAGGGATGATCTCTCTCTCTCTCTCTCTCTCTCTCTCTCTCTCTCTCTCTCTCTCTCTCTCTCTCTCTCTCTCTCTAAAATCACTCCGCTGGTCGTGAATCATCTTCGCTCTTCGAACCCGAGGTCGGCTCGGAGAAGTTCTGACCCGAACTAAAGGATAAGGACCCCCCCCCCCCTCTCTCTCTCTCTCTCTTTCTCTCTCTCTCTCTCTCTCTCTGCGTTTAGTCTTCAACACTGACGCTACGGGAAACGGAGGAGAAGAAGAAGAAGAAGAAGAAGAAGAAGAAGAAGAAGAAGAAGAAGAAGAAGAAGAAGAAGAAGAAGAAAACACCTTTCGATGCACGAGGCCTGTGTGGCCGATGCTGTCGTCATAGGAGCCGGAGGACATGGGGGGGGGGGGGGGGAACAAGGCTAGAGCCTGTAAATCCACCCCTCCAGTTTATTACCCAACATTAAAGGACATGTCACCCTCCTAAATCAGCAGGCTGACGGGGGGGAGGGGGGGATGGGGGGGGGTAATGCATGTTTGCCTGAGACATTCCTGAGGGCTGAAGGAGGCGCTCGGACGCCGCTACGTCCACGCCGCGGTTCATGTCTGGGAGGAGGAGAGGACTCAGGAAAAGGAGAGGAGGAGGAGAGAGAAGACTCAGGAGGAGAGAGAGGACTCAGGAGGAGAGAGAGGACTCAGGAGGAGAGAGAGGACTCAGGAGGAGAGAGAGGAATCAGGAGTATACGCTGTACCTCCATTACATCACATTACATTACATTACATCACGTGTCATGTAGCAGACGCTTTTATCCAAAGAGACTCACAATAAGTGCATTTAAACCTAGAGTACAAACTAAGAACAACAAGAATACAGAAAGTAACATTTCCTCAACATAGTCAAACTACTAAAGTACCACAATAAGATATTTAAGAGCCACTGAAGTGATAATCTGTGTTTTAATCCAGGTATAGTCGGAAAAGGTGCGTTTTCAGTTTCCTCAATTTTTTGGTTTCATTTTGCTTTATCAGCAGGATTTCTGCGAGCGGTCCGACGTGTTCACAGCGTCAGCCGGACACTTTAATTATTCTAAATGACGCCAGATAAGAAGAATTAAAGAACAGGAAGTCACCGGCTTCAAATTAGACTCCCCCCCCACCCCCCCCCCCCCCCCGATTGTCACGACTCAAAGAGAAGCTTCTGAACGGAGGAGAAGAGAAACGTCGCCGACGCGCAATCACACTCAAACACACTCGCCTGTCAGTTTAAAAACTCTCACACACACACGGAACAACGTTGTCCGACACACACACACACACACACACACACACACACACACGCTCACTTTCTAAACCCCCGCCTGGCATCAGCTGTCAGGCGACCTGTCTGGGGGAACTAAGCAGAGACAGACGCTGTCAACTTAGAGGGCCTCAAATGCCCACATCCGGCCCGGCACCCCCCCCCCACACACACACACACACACACACACACACACACACACACACACACACACACACACACACACACACACACACACACCGGTATAATTTGAAGCTAATCCTTCACGGGAGATAAAGTAAAGTCTACGGCGTATCTGCCTAATAGCGTCAGTCGCCGGGCAGATTCTCTAATCTCATATTTAGACCCAATTCCATCGCGGACTGACGACAAAAGCACAGACGCACAACGTGACATCACCTGCTTCTATGACTGATGGAGGGGGGGGGGGTTCAACACACTTTGACAGTTCTTTTCTTAGTGGAGGAGAGGAAGAAGAGGAAGAAGAAGAAGAAGAAGAAGAAGAAGAAGAAGAAGAAGAAGAAGAAGAAGAAGAAGAAGAAGAAGAAGAAGAAGAAGAAGAAAGGTAGATGGGGGATGGGGGAGTAAAGTAAGTGGTGAACTGTATCGGGTGAGAGAGAAAAAATGTAGAGAGAGTGAAAACCTTTCAGTCAAGAGCACACACACACACACAGACACACATACACACACAGACACACACACACACACAGACACACAACGACTCTGCATTGAACATTTACACATCCCCACACACACTCTCTCTCTCTCCCTCTCTCCCTCCCTCTTTCCCTCCCTTCCTTCCTCCCTCTCCCTCCCTCCCTCTCCCTCTCTCTCTCCCTCCCTCTCTCCCTCCCTCTCTCCCTCCCTTTCAAAGCGGTTTACAACCTGTGGTGTGTGTCCTGCCTCTCCTGCGTTTCAATGGCAGCCGGAGTGCATCCCTCTCTTTTCAGACAGCGCCATAAAAGACGAGGCGCACACAATGAGAGCTCCTTTCAGCGAGCGGGGGGGGGGGGGGGGAGGAGGAGGAGGAGCAGGAGCACCTCCAACAAAAAATAAAATAAAACCCGCTCCTGCCGCCACTTCAACGAGAGAGAGAGATTATTCATGAAGGTGACCAACGGAAACATGGGACAAGTCCTTTTAGTTGCTTTTAGTCTCCTCTCCTGTGTGTGTGTGTGTGTGTGTGTGTGTGTGTGTGTGTGTGTGTGTGTGTGTGTGTGTGTGTGTGTGTGTGTGTCTCTGAGGGTGACCTGGCGATAGCAGGGAGACAAAAAGAAGGGGGAGGCAGCCGAGGATCCTAATGAAGCCGTAAATCAGAGTCCGATGAGAACGGGCTCTGAAGGAGGATCACATCACAGGAGATCAATGCAGACAGCCACACACACACACACACACACACACACACACACACACACACACACACTCACACACACTGACAAGAATAAAGACGCGAGCGCATGCCAGAATCCCCGAGCGAGGACGCCGACTTATGCACAAGCGAGTACCCAAGCCTCAGCACACACACACACACACACACACACACACACACACACACACACAGAGAAAGCAACACACACTTTCATCTACAACCCATTAAAGTTCATTCACGCTGCCCCCCCTCCAGAACCCACCCACACGGGCTCAGGAGTCCCGCCTCCTCGCTCCAATCCCCGCTCGTCTGAATGATACCGGGCGTGATGAATGGCGCCATAACTCTGATATCCACAATCAATCTCTGCTTTAAAGACACATCCATCTTCTGTAATGCTGACGGGGGGGGGGGGGGGGAGGGCTGACCTCCTGGTAGAGAGAGAGAGAGAGAGAGGGGCTCAAGGGTGCCGATGGAAGGGGAGTTGGAGGTTGTGTGTGTGTGTGGGGGGGGGGGGGCTGAGTGATGTCTGTCAGCTCACATCTGGCGGCAAAAAAATAAAAATGAGGCTTACGAAGACAAATGAAAAAAAAGGGGGTCCGTATTCCCGGTCCCCACACACACACACACACACACACACACAGGGAGGAGAGAGGAGGTGTCGGGAGGGAGGTGCGGGCAGACAAAGAGGAGCTGAATGGGAGAGTCCAGCTCCTCCTCGCCGCTCTCCTCCCGGACGCCGAGGAGGAGCCGCGTCCTCATTGTGCCGCGCGGCGCAATCAATGGAAAGCTTTTACTGCTCGAGGAGGAGGAGGAGGAGGAGGAGGAGGAGGAGGAGGAGGAGGAGGAGGAGGAGGAGGAGGAGTGAAAACAAAGATGGCCACGGTGTGACTGAAACCCTAACCGCCCTGAACTCAAACCTATGGCTGTGTGTGCAGGGGGGAGGAGGAGGAGGAGGAGGAGGAGGAGGAGGAGGGAGGCGCGGGGGGGGGGGGGTGAACTACCCGTGAACCTGTGAGGAGGGGTCACCCCTCAGTGACACAGCCTCACTGAAGACTCTTCTTAATGATGGACCACGTCTTTAACAAAGCACGGGAACATTAGACTGGGGGGGGCGTACTTTTCTTTTTTCTCCTCCTTTTTCCTCTCTCTCTCTCTCTCTCTCTCTCTCTCTCCTTCTCTCTCTGCTTGCCCACATGTTTTGAACTATTTAAAACATTTTAATATTCGCCCTAAAAGTTGATCGGTTTATTAAAAGTGAGCCGCAGGTTTCAGAGAAGAATCCTGGAGAACAATGTATTTATATTTATATTATTTATATTTATATTAATATTATGTATATATATATATATATATTATTTATATTAATATTATGTATATATATATATATATTATTTATATTTATATTAATATTATGTATATTTATATTATTTATATTTATATTAATATTAAGTATATTTATACTATTTATATTTATATTATTTTTATGAATCATGAACTTGGAGAACCGTCAACTTTTAAAGCTTTTGTTCACTTTGTTTTAAATATATTAAAACAAATTGTCCGTCTTCTCTGTGATGACACGTTGCTCTGGAATTACAGGATTTACGATTTTTAATAAACGTTTAATAAAATGTGACGGGCAGAGCGCCACGGGGGTCGGGTGGAAGGCGATGAGGAGGAGGAGAGGATGAGGAGGAGAGGAGGATGAAGGTGAAACACTTTGTAAACACGTTTCCATAAAGTTGTGGCGTGCCGCTGCAACGGACGGCGGCTACAAAGCGGCGCTCCGGCGTACGAACCGCTCCGCGACGCGTTCTGCAACGGGCCCCGAGCGCTCCGAGCCGTGACCCCGTGACCCCGTGACCCCGTGACCCCGTGACCCCGAGCGCTGTAATCTCTCCATCAAACAACTGTGCAGTAGCAGGTATGGACTGTGTGTGTGTGTGTGTGTGTGTGTGTGTGTGTGTGTGTGTGTGTGTGTATATATGTGTGTGTGTGTGTGTGTGTGTGTGTGTGTCTAAATGTTTCCAGGCCCAGGAGATCAAATGTAAACGAGTGACAGCAGACGAAGTAAAGAATGATCCGGGCCGAGTGCGAACCACTCCGCTGTACGGCTACGATAATAGAAGAACGGTGAGGAGTAATTGTAACCAGATCGGCAACACACACACACACACACACACGCACACACACACTAAACCAAG
>CM070092.1:18911315-18936315 GCA_036178185.1 Liparis tanakae
TTATTGGCTTAGAGCATTTTAGTGTAACCGTATAATTCTCACAGAAAATTCAGTTCAAACTGAAAATATTTACATATCTTTTTTGTTTGTTTGGGTAGCGTGAAAAATGGTGTCAAATGAAAACCGTGAGATATTATATAAAAATAAAAAGCTGTTTGCACCTCGGAGCGGCGGAGCGCTCGGTACCCGTCAGAACGGGATCGGGGGTCCACCTGGGGTCGCGACCCGCCCCCGACCCCTTCAGATGTGCACTCTGGCTGGGTATACGAGGGGGGGCGAGGCTTCATCAGCAGTGAGTGATGAGCGCCGGTCCGACTGCAGGACGGACACCGGAGGCCTTCACAATGCTGTCAACAGCTGTGTGTGTGTGTGTGTGTGTGTGTGTGTGTGTGTGTGTGTGTGTGTGTGTGTGTGTGTGTGTGTGTGTGTGTGTGTGTGTGTGGTTAGAAGGGGGGGGGGGGCCCCGTTAACAAGCTGCCTCTGTAACCCACAGGACACGTCTCGACACACGTAGACAACAAACACACTGAGGACACACAGCGCCGCCGCCCGCCAACGCCCGCCGCTAACGCCCGCCGCCGTGAACACTGTCGCCACTGTAGCCATTTTGTTTTTGTTTAGTCTCCTCCTCGCGGTTACACTTCCTCCTTTAGTCACAGCTGGAGGAGAGAGAGAAGAACGAGGTACGAGGGGCACGACAAGAGGGGCAGTGTGAGTGTGTGAGTGTGTGAGTGTGTGAGTGTGTGAGTGTGTGAGTGTTTGTGTGTGTGTGTGTAGGCAGGCTCCAGGGAGTGTGTTCTTGCATGTGTGTGTGTGTGTGTGTGTGTGTGTGCGTGTGTGTGTGTGTGAAGAAGGCAGCAGTGTCGGACTCCAAGGTCAACCGATAAACACAACATTCACAAGTCAAGGAAGGAGGAGGAGGAGGAGGGGGAGATGGGGGGGGGGGCGCCAACCCCCCATCTTGCCCCGCTCCCTCCGCTCCTCGTCGAGCGTTCGCCTCAATTAATCACCGGGATTGTTACGCCGCGGTAATACCAAAAACAATCTCCATGATCACACGCACAAACAAAATTTAAAATTGCTATCATCCATCTCACCTGCCCCCCCCCCTCCTCCTCCCCCGTCACAGGCACGGCGAGGGGAGGGGGAGGGGCAGTGTGGCGGATGGGTGAACCATTCCCCCCCCCCCCCCCCCCTGAAGGCCCCGGCCAGCAGGATGATGGTGAAAAATGTCCAGCAGGCAGCCGAACAAGTGAGAGAGAGAAAAGGGCGCCGGGGCGAGCGAGGGATCAATGCACGGCGGCGGCGGCCGTGTTGGCGGCGGCGGTCTGGAGCGGCGATGTAAAACACGCCTTAAGTCAGACGCATCCGGTTAATATTTAATCCTCCATCCATCTCCACAAAGAACGTTTTATTTTTTTATGTTTCCCTTTTAGCTTCGGCGGACGTTTACTTTGATTACACACGGAGAGAGAGGACGGGGGGGGGGAGATAAGAGAGAGAGGGAGGGAGAGAGAGAGAGAGAGAGGGAGAGAGAGAGAAAGGGAGGGAGAGAGGGAGGTAGAGAGAGAGGGATAGATAGAAAGAGAGAGGGAGAGAGAGGACGGGGGGAGGGGAGATAAGAGAGAGAGGGAGGGAGAGAGAGGGAGAGAGTGAGAGAGAGAAAGGGAGAGAGGGGGAGGGAGAGAGGGAGAGATGGAGGTAGAGAGAGAGAGGGATAGATAGAAAGAGAGAGAGGGAGAGAGAGGGATGGAGAGAGAGAGAGAGAGGGAGAGAGAGAGAGAGAGAGAGAAGGGAGAGAGGGAGAGATGGAGGTAGAGAGAGAGGGATAGATAGAAAGAGAGAGAGGGAGAGAGAGGGATGGAGAGAGAGAGGGAGAGAGGGGTGGAGGGAGAAAGAGAGAGAGAGAGAGGGAGACACAACGATTTGCATGCGGATGGAAATGAAAAATATTCCTCAGGTTTGGGATAATCGCTCCGAGACGGGAAGAGGAGGAAGAGGAGGAAGAGGAGGAAGAGGCCACGACGAAGAATTACACGTAGAGGTAGAGAAGTGAAGATGAAGCTCGGGGGGGCGGAGCTTCGTTCTGACGGTTATTTTCTGTGGCGAATGATTTCTAGGGAAGAAAAAAAACTAAAAGTGAAACTCCCAAGTGAACATGCAGATGCATCAGTGTGTATTCCTGGGGAGCCTCACTCTCATGTTGCTGTGTGTGTGTGTGTGTGTGTGTGTGTGTGTGTGTGTGTGTGTGTGTGTGTGTGTGTGTGTGTGTGTGTGTGTGTGTGTGTGTGTGTGTGTGTGTGTGTGTGTGTGTGTGTGTGTGTGTGTGTGTAGCTTCCTGCTTCCGACCGATTGAAGCTTCTCATGTTTATTCTGCGCCGCCGCCGGGAAAAAAAACTGGCATTTATTACAGAAACCAAAGTAATGACTACACGGTGTCAACACACACACACACACACACACAGGGACACACACACACACACACAGACACACACACACAGACACACACACTTCATATTCATAGGAACACGTGCATGTGAAGGGTTAAATGATACGCTGTGCAGGAGTAGAAATAAAACATTAAAAAAAGTATGCCACGCTGATTTATACAGTGCGCACACACACACACACACACACACACACACACACAATGCTTTTCTATTACGCTCTAATAATTAAAAAGGGAAATTCAAGCGCACTGATTTAAGCTCCTCCCCCTCCTGAACAAAATTGATAAAATAATGAAAAATTTAGAAAATACACGCGTGAATGTTCTTCTCTTTTTGTTGCACTCAGAGGCCAGAAAACACGCCGACCCCCGAGATGTGTGTGTGTGTGTGTGTGTGTGTGTGTGTGTGTGTGTGTGTGTGTGCAGGGAGGTGAGGCCCGGAGATGGCCGATGGCAACCGCTCATTTTCCCTCTCACTGACCCCGACTCCCCACTTTACAATGTGAAGCCGGCCCCTCCGGCCCCCAGACTCACAATCAGCCTGCTGCTTTAACGCAAAGGTGAACACACACACACACACGCACACACGCACGCACACACACACACAAGCTCCATATCATTTTGCGTACTGTCCCCCGGAGGAGGAGGCGGGGTCTCGGGTCCTGGAGTCAGACCCAGTGCGTCATGCCGATGTTTAGTTCAGCGTACGCAGGACAAAGTCCAACACACACACACACACACACACACACACACACACACTCGCCGGGTTATTGATCGGCGCGTTGAGCCTCGGACGCCGCCGCTGTTGTTTTGTTTTTTTTTAAAGCGGGGGAAGAGGACCGGCTGCAACGCTGGCACCCAAAGAGCTGGCGAGGCTGGCACGCCGACAGCTGGACAGGGGGGGGGGGGGGAGTGTGTGTGCGTGCGTGTGCGTGCGTGCGTGCGTGCGTGCGTGTGTGTGTGTGTGGCGGGGGCATTCGGCCGGCCGGGCAGTAATTCTTAATTGACACCTGTCGGCGTAATGGCTGCAGCCACAGCTGCTGCAGGGGGAACGTTCATCCGTCAGCTCCGGTACCGTTCTACCCCACCCACTACCCCCCCACACACACACACACACACACACACACACACACACACACACACACACACACACACACACACACACACACACACACACACACACCATCCTCCACGCTGCTGTTGGACTAAACATCGGTGCCCGCTGCCACCACGGCGGAGCGATCCTATTCCTCTTCCTCCCCTCCTCCTCTTCCTCCTCTCCTCTTCCTGCCCTCCTCCTCTTCCTCAGTGTCCCTCCATTGCCAAAGGCCCCAGAGAACAGATCCATTTCATTACGTTGCCGCCATGTTGAAGTGATTAAGTGTTTTGGCAACAAAAGCAGCTCAGAAAAAAAGAAGAGGAGGAAGAAGAAAAAGAAGAAGAGGAATGCACACTTAAAGACGCTCACCCGCTCCCTCATTTGTTTCCCTTTCAGCTCGTTTCATTTGCCCGCCTCACTTTCTCTACGAGGGACGACCGGAGAGAAGAAAGGAGTTGAAGAAGAAAAGAAAAGAAGGTTCCCTTTGTTGGTGTTTTCATCCCCGTTTTTCAAAGAACGGGAGAAGAAGAAGAAGAAGAAGAAGAAGAAGAAGAAGAAGAAGACGAAGAAGAAGAAGAAGAAGAAGAAGAAGAAGAAGAAGAAGAGAAACGTGCTGAAAGAGCAAGAAACGAGAGGAAAGATGAGAGGTATACGCGAAAAAGAGACGGAGGTGAAGAAGCGTAGAGTAAGAGCAAAGGGAAGAGAGGAAGGAGAGGAGCAGAGGGAGGAGAGAAGGAAAGGAGGAGAGGAGAAGAGGGAGGAGAGAAGGAAAGGAGGAGAGGAGAAGAGGGAGGAGAGAAGGAGAGGAGGAGAGGAGGAGAGGAGAAGGAGCCCTCGGTGGCTTTTTGGGCCTGTCTTGTTTGTTTGTTGACATCAAAGCGCTCCTCCTCTCTCCTCTCTCCTCCTCCTCCTCCTCCTCCTCCTCTCCTCCTCCTCCTCTCCTCCTCTCCTCTCCTCCTCTCCTCCTCTCCTCCGCCCGCTGACTGATGTAACGAGCGTTGTTTTTTCTTCGTAGCGTCGAGGAATTCAAACAACTTCGTAAACAAAATATCCTGTAAAGGCTCATCTCTTATTGATGGAAGCAACGAGGAGGAGGAGGAGGAGGAGGAGGAGGAGGAGGAGGAGGAGGAGGCGAGAACACTTTACACAATTTTAGACGTCAATGTCTTCGCAGCGTAAATGTTGCTCGACTTCTCCTCTTCATCGCTCCCCCCTCGTCTTCCTCACGCCAGAGAAAATAAAATAAAATAAATATTTTTTTTTAAATTAAACAACATATAAACACTTTCTCTCCCTAATGATCTGCGGAGCCTGAACTAAATGTATTTACTCACACAACACACAAACACACACACACACACACCACACACAACACAAACAAACACCACACACACCACACTACACACACCACACACACACACACACACACACACACACACACACACACTCCCCTCGATCTGAGGAGTTCTCCGATGAGGAGCGCGGCTCCCAGAGTTCTCTCTGGAGGTTCTCGGACATGGATCTCTCTCTTTCTCTCTCCCCCTCTCTCTCTCTCTCTCTCTCTCTCTCCCCTCCCCCTCCCTTCTTTTGGATCCCGTGACTCGCTGTGTTTACGCGCTGCGGGCCGGATGCGACGCACATCTGGATGTTTAATGATACGACTTCCCATCAGGCTCAAGCACCTCCATCACGACCCCCCCCCCCCCCCCCGACACGCTGGCTGCACTCAGGAGGCGTGTGTGTGTGTGTGTGTGTGTGTGTGTGTGTGTGTGTGTGTGTGTGTGTGTGTGTGTGTGTCGGTCTGACTGTCTGTGTTTAGGATCGACGGTACGTTTTGTGTGTGTGTGTATGTGTGTTTGCGTTTGTGTGCATATTTTATTTGTGTGTATGTGTGTGCGTACGTGTGTGTGTATATATGTGTGTATGTGTGTGTGTGTGCATATGTGTGTGTATGTGTGTTTATATCTGTCTGTCAGTCTGTTTTTAGGGTCGACGGTACGATATCCGTGTGTGTGTGTGTGTGTGTGTGTGTGTGTGTGTGTGTGTGTGTGTGTGTGTGTGTGTGTGTGTGTGTGTGTGTGTGTGTAAAGAGCAGCGAGGGTTAAACATTGCCCGTGGTAGGAGCAGCGGCGCCCCGAGGGCAGCTTTAGTTTTTGAGAATCGGAACGAAAGAAAGAAAGAAAGAAAGAAAGAAAGAAAGAAAGAAAGAGGAAAAAAGCGGTGATATTGTTACGGTGTGAAACATTTTGTATGATTATTATTTATTGACTGTTAATTAAAACTAAAAATAAATAAATGTGAGGATACAAAACGGAGCGGATGCAAGTAACTAAGAAAACAAAAACACACAAACACACACAAAGATACACACACACACACACACGTACACACGCGGGGGCACTTGCGGTGACTCCAGGCATTAGAGGCCCGGTTGACCTTTGACCTCCTCGGGTCCCTGATGTAAAGTGAACTAATAGTTCCAGAGGGCGGCGGGGACCAACAGGCGATCGATGCCACCTGCTAACGACACCACCGCTCCAATTAGAGTCACCTCCAGCCGGGTCCGACCGCTAGACACACACACACACACACACACACACACACACACACACACGCACACACACGCACACACACGCACACACACACACACGCACTAAAGGGGAATGCCCAAGAAACATATAGAGCTGGAGGAGGAGGATCAATATGTGTTCCTGCTCTGTCTGCTTCTGTTGATTGGTAACGGGAGGATCTGCCCCCCCGAGGAGGATGATGACTAACGTGGTGCGGTTACCGTTACACTCATTCAAGTTACTCATTCCAGGGAAACTAACAGCGGTCACTGCTATGCTAGGACACACACACACACACACACACACACTCTACCCACCCTCTCTATCACACACACACTCTCTCTACCCACCCTCTCTCTCACACAGACACATACACACACACGCTCTCTACCCACCCTCTCTCTCACACACACACTACCTATCTCTCTACCCAGCCTCTCTCTCACACACACACTACCTATCTCTCACCCTCTCTCTCTCTCTCACACACACACACACTCTCTAACCACCCTCTCTCTCACACACACACTACCTCTCTCTCACCCTCTCTCTCACACACACACACACTCTCTACCCAGCCTCTCTCTCTCACACACACACACTACCTCTCTCTCTACCCAGCCTCTCTCTCACACACACACACACACTCTCTCTCTACCCAGCCTCTCTCTCACATACACACACACGCTCTCTACCCAGCCTCTCTCTCACACACACACACACACTCTCTCTCTACCCAGCCTCTCTCTCCCACACACACACACACTCTCTCTCTAACCACCCTCTCTCTCACACACACACTACCTCTCTCTCACCCTCTCTCTCACACACACACACACACACATAAACCCTTTTTTCCCCACTGGATTCTAACGTAAACTTGTAATTCCTCCGACGCCATCGTGACCTCATCGTCGGCTCCGCCTCCTTCGGGTCGACGGTTCCTTTCCTCACAATAAAGACCAGAATTATTTTATTTTTTTAAATCAAAACCAGTCGGTTGCAATTCTTCAGGAAGGCGGGCGCCGCACCTCGAGGCCGCCGCACACACACACACACACACACACACACACACACACCACACACACACACACACGGGGTCATTAATCCCCCGGCGCTCCGACTCTCTCCAGGTCGGAAAAACAAACCGGAGGCCTTGTTAAGCGAGGAGGCGGAGCTACACGGGAGGACGCTCGGCCCGAAAGAGAAAAGAGAAAAGAGGACGGCGAGACCATGTTATGATGTGGCCGCTGATTTACTAGTGTGTGTGTGTGTGTGGGGGGGGGGGGGGGGGCTGCAACACATGCATGAAGTGTATTTTAAAACACGGTAACAAAAGGATTACGTCGCCGCGGCTCAGAGAATCGCTCGCCAACGGTCAGGAAACACGTTCCCGGCTCCTCGCATTCCAGCCGAAGAGACGAAGACGAGGAAGAAAAACTTTAAGAAGACGCACCAACAAAAACATGATGAAGACAAAACAAAACAAACTGGAGCTGTCATCGAACGAGAGAACGGAGGAGAGGGGGGGGGGGGGCACTGGCCTGGTCGCCTTATTACACGGTTATAAAGGTGTGTGTGTGTGGGGGGGGGGGGGCTGCAACACATGAGTAAAGTGTATTAAAACACGGTAAGAAAAGGTTCCCGGGATTATTTTGGAGCGCCGATACATCGCCGGGGCTCCAGAGCCGCGTCGGTAACAAGGAAATAAAATACAATAGAGAAGAAGAAGAAGAAGAAGAAGAAGAAGAAGAAGAAGAAGAAAGTTTAAGAAGATGGAACAAGAGATCGGAAGGGGGGGGGGGGAGGCCGCCCGGGTTTGGCCGTCTTATTACAAGGTTATAAAGGTGGTGGGGGTGAGGGGGGGGGGGGTCATTACCTGGCATTGTCTCGTGACGTGATGAGTCAGGTATCAAAGTCCATTTGTCCCCCGCGCGGCGGCGTGATTACATCAGGGCGCCGCGGACCGGACACCTTCCGGAATGTGTCAGCATTAATCGTTCCGGCCGTCACAAATCCATCCGCCGCGCAGATAATTAGGGCTCCCTCTAATGAAGACAACGGGAAGCAACCTACCCCCCCCCCCCCCACACACACACACACACACACACACACTTCCTTATAATTAACCGTCGTGCTCCCGCAGAAATAAGAGCGACTATCTTATCCGCCCTTCCTCCTCGTCTTCCTCGCGAGGGATGAAAGACGACGTCACTCCGGTCCGTCTTTTAAAAATATATTTTTTTATTGTCGCTGCCTTCCTTCCTGTACCCCCCCCCCCTCCTTTAGACTTTAAATTGAGTCATTTAATGATGAGGTGAGGCTACAAGTGTAATAACACACACACACACACACACACACACACACACAGAGGAACACACAATAGAACGCACACGGGAGAGGAGAATAGACTTTAAACTCTCCTGCAGGTTTCTTTCTATCCGAGCTTCTGAATATAGATTCATAAATAAAAACGAGGACGTGTTTTTTGTAAAAATGTTTTTTTTAGGCCAAGGTCTTGGACATTTGTTTCTGTGGAACATAACAGCCCATGGACACGCGAGCTTCATAATGGTACTTGAGAACATTTTATTTGAGAATTATCGTTTGATAAAATAAATTAAATCTGAATCAGAAAAATCCTTTAAATGTGTCAATTTAAGGGAGAGTAATGAAAGCAAAACATCTAATTGTGGCTACAAGACCATGAAAGACATTTAATTAAAAGCTGTCTACATTATCGAACAATAAAATGTGTACAATTAATCATGAAAGAAAGATATATATATATATATATATATATATATATATATATATATATATATATATATATATATATATATATATCAATATATATATATATACATACATATAAATATTTTTATATATATATATAAATATATATATATATATAATTATGACTTTCACCGTTTCTGATACCGGGTTAAGCCTTGAAACACTAAAATAAACATTGCGTAATTAACTATTTTCTCCACAGAAAAAAAGGTACAAGGTGAGAGAAAACAAAAAGAAGCAGAAACCTGTCGAGACAAGCCCGCTTTGTTTTAATTGTCTGAGCTCTGATTTACAATCAGGCCC
This sequence comes from Liparis tanakae, assembly GCA_036178185.1. Lineage (NCBI taxonomy): Eukaryota > Metazoa > Chordata > Actinopteri > Perciformes > Liparidae > Liparis > Liparis tanakae. The sequence continues at coordinate 18,920,533 of CM070092.1, forward strand.
ACCAACAGATATGTTCCTCCCCGAGCAAAGCAGCCGCGAGAGGAAGCCTCAGGTCAGTGCCAGCTCCCAGCGGAGCGCCAGGCTCAGCCTGGGAGTGTGTGTGAGAGTGTGAGTGTGTGTGTGTGTGTGTGTGTGTGTGTGTGTGTGTGTGTGTGTGTGTGTGTGTTGCTACTGGGAGCGTGGGGCGGAGGGCGTTATCTCCGACCGACTGTCATGTTCACAGGAGAATGGAAAACACGGCGCCTGCCAAACTGTGATTGACCATTACAACCCATGATGCGCCTGGCACTCAGCGGACGGCCTAATGGATCAATGCTGCGCGCGTGTGTGCGTGTGTGTGTGTGTGTGTGTGTGTGTGAGAGTGTGTGTGAGTGTGAGTGTGTAAAGGGAGGGGTCAAAGCGGTGTCATGTTTTCATGCCTCTCCATCTACATGCGGAAACCTAACAAGAGCCCCCCCCCCCCCCCCAAGTGGGCTATTTCACCCAAAAACACAAAACTCACACACTCAGAAAAGTAAAGCTCCACATCTACGTCCTCTCTCTCTCTTGTTCTCTCTCTCTCTCTCTCTCTCTCTCTCTCTCTCTCTCTCGCGGCGAGGCCCAACATCGCATCGGAAAGCGCTTTCGCTGGAAAACGAGAGAGCGAGAAGGATAAGAAGTCGACGGCGAGCACCGGTTGAATGTTCTCCGTCCTCCACTCCCCATCCTCCTCCTCCTCCTCCTCCTCTTCCTCCTCCTCTTCCTCCTCATCACCAGCTCCCTGCTTAAGATGATTAAAACCCGCTGAGTTCAAAGTCTTCGTCGGCCGTTCCCTCGCCTTCCACCTCATATTTCAACACCACCCCTTCCAAAAAAAAAAAAAATCTCTTTAAAATTCTGTAACTGTCTTTTGTTCGCTGCGGTTGTTAATGCCTAACTTCAAAGGCCCGGCCTCATTAGCACAGAGGTAGAAACCCCTGTCACTCATTTACATTTGTTTAAAGGCTGCAGGGAGACTAGAGAGAGAAAAGGGGGAATGGGGGGGGGGGGGAGGAGGAGGGGGGGGGGTCCAAATCCAAACCACTAGAAGTCAAGCTCTCCGGTCCTCTTGCCAAGACCCGGCTCCCGGCTCGGCCCCATCGTAGCGCTGCGCTCGCCTCCAGCTCCGGGGATTCATTTCATTACTGGACGGATTCTTACGGGGGAATTGTTGGGAACGTGCAACAAAAAAAACTCAATATGTATCTCCACATAGGAAGAAAGGGCAAACTCAAAAACACCTGATACAGTTGTATGGGGGGGGGGGTAAATCTTTAAAAAAGAAGAGTGTTTGGGTTTCTCCCGCCGTCTATCCAATAAGCACATCGGGTTTTAGTACCTTTACGAAAACAATAAAAAACAGCTGATTTTCCACTAGAATCTGCGACTTGTTATGCTTCTTTTTTTAGTGTGTGTGTGTGTGTGTGTGTGTGTGTGTGTGTGTGTGTGTGTCGGAGAGTGCAGGTTTAAACCTATATCTATCTATATATCCAGAGGCTTGTCTTGTGGAAAAAAGGATGTATCGATGTTCATCAGGGATGAATAGATCAAAGACTGCCACGTGACAGGCGATCAATCACGAATCAAATCAAGGATGGCAATCCTCTAATAAAACAGAAAGAAAGAAAGAAAGAAAGAAGGGGAGAGAGAGAGAGACACGGCTCTCACCAGTTGTCTCCCCCCTTCTTTCCCCAGTCAATTATTCATCATCACTCACTCTTGAACCTCAAAAGCTCTCCTTTTATCCCCCATAACACGCCATTTAGTTCACCTCGCCATTCTTCAGAGAACTTTACCGGCAAAGGGGATGAAGACGGCGGAGAAACAACAAGCACCGGGACAGAGAAACAACAAGCACCGGGACAGAGAAACAACAACCACAGAGAAACAACAAGCACCGGGACAGAGAAACAACAAGCACCGGGACAGAGAAACAACAAGCACCGGGACAGAGAAACAACAAGCACCGGGACAGAGAAACAACAAGCACCGGGAAACAACAAGCACCGGGACAGAGAAACAACAACCACAGAGAAACAACAACCACCGGGACAGAGAAACACTTGCGCCGATTTCTGCGCAATTAAAACTATAGATTATTTAAAAAAAACACATACACACCCGCAGGGTTGAGTCGCGAATATAAAACTCAAACAAGATGGAGATATGAATACCTCGCACACACACGCACACACACACACACACTCACACACACACACACTCACACACACGCACACACACACACGTGTGGTGGAAGAAGGGCCGTGTTGACTCGTGGGAGCCGGGCGGCGGGCCGTACCTGCTGATCGCCGCGGGTCTTGCTGCTTCCTCCTCGGCATGGTGACCGTCGCTCCCCGGTGCTTCTCATGCAGCGGTCACACACTCATCAGACCGCGTCAGTTCTGGAAAATCATCCCGTTTCTCATCGGATGGGGGGGGCTGTTTTTTTTTGTGGATCTCGGAAGAAGAAAAAATGTCTTCTTTTTTTCTTTAAAAATAAAACTGCCTGCTCTTTTTTTGTGAAGGGGGGGGGGGTTAACAGCTTGTTCGCCTTCGACAATAATAAGCACCAAAAATCACGAAGGGGTCGGGCCAGCTCCTGACACCTTCACGTCCATCAAAGATCATCTTCCGTCATGGCTCTCGCGGCTCGGGTTGGAGAAAGAAGGAAAGAAGAAGAGGAAGAAAAGAAGAAGAAGAAGAGGAAGAAGAAAAAGAAGAAAGCTGCAGCGAGAGAGAAAGCACCTTGAAGCCCAAGTTTGCAGTTCACTCCCCCCCCCCCCCCCCCTGGAAGGCAGAAGAAGGAAAAAGAAAAATCTCGCTAATCTCCCGTGCTGTTTTTGGAGGTGGAGGAGGTGGAGGGGGGGATACTTTGCTGCGCCTTTTTACGCACGCCAACAAACAAAAAACTACAAAAACTACAAAAAATAAATAAACTCTGGCGGGTGAGCGAACCGATACGTCCCGTGTGAGCGCGGCGCGGAGCTCTGATCAGTCATGTATCCTCGCGTTCCCTCTTCTTCTTCTTCTTCTTCTTTAGCCACGGACCTGAAAAGAGAGGAAAAAGGAGGATAGGAGGGAGGAGGAGGGGGGGTAGACAAAACAGGCATTAGATGGGTTAATGTCAGTCCCGTCACCACCACGCCACCTCAGCCCGGGAGCCAGCCTCACGAGCCCGGCGAGGAGACTTTTTTCTTCTTCTTCTTCTTTCTCCTCCCTTTCTCTCTCTCTTTACCTCTTTCACTCCCATTGAATAATAAGAATAATACGCATAATAACAGTATCTCTACAGGAGACGAGCAGGATTTCTCTATTACTTACGTTTTAGGAGTCGTGTAAATAATCCGCTCCGCTCATCTCATCGCATCTTTAGACACAATCGCTTTTCCTTTTTTTCTCTCTCTCTCTCTCTCTCTTTTTTTGTTGTTGGAGGGGTGGCTGATGCGGTGGAGAGGATATCACTTGAGAGCGAGAGGGCGAGAGAGAGAGAGGAAACAAACAAGACGCAGGCGCATCCAAGCTTCGCCAACAGCAGATCAGATCGACATGGACTCAAATATTTGTCTCTTAAAAAGAGCACCCAAAAAAAAGAGAGGAGGAGGAGGAGGAGGAGGAGGAGGTGGTAGTGGCGGTTGCGGCGGCGGCGGGGGGACTCCAGTCGGTGATCCGAGGTCTCCCGAAAAGAAATAAGGAAAAGCAACGTGAAGGCGGTGGATCCCGGAGCCGCTCCGCTGTCTGACAGACAGACGCATCGAGAGGCTTTTCCTGCTGCACGTTACTCCTCCCCTCTGCGCGAGCGTCACCCTGACAGAGGAGCTACCTGTCAATCTTTTTAATTGTCTTGTTTTCCCCTCCTCTCTCTCTCTCTCTCTCTCTCTCTCGCTCACTCTCTCTCTCCCTCTTTTTTTCCCTCTCTCTTTTTTTGCTTAAAAAAAAAGAAGAAAAAACTCCCGACAAAGGAACGGATCTTTTCCGGAACTTATCATTTGAGGGTGTGTGTGTGTGTGTGTGTGTGGGGGGTAAACTAAAACCCAAACTTATGGAAACACGACATTTTGTTGTTTTTAAACACACACACAATCACACACACACACACAACAAGTCCTCCGACAACAACTACACGGCTGTTTCCACTTAAATTAAATGCCGTTCCTTGAGTGCCGTGACGCGAGCTCGAGGCTGGGGGGGGTTGGGGGGGGGGGCTCGCGCTCGCGCTCGCGCTCTGATAGTCCCTGCCCAATGGACTCTCACACGAATGACAGATGCCAACGAGAGGCGGCCACGCGCGCGCGCGCTCTGCGTGAAACGTACCGGGCGGAGCGCAATGCGAGCGGAGAGAGAGAGCGAGAGAGAGAGAGAGCGCCCTTCCGGACCGCCCGTACTGCCGACACACACGCACGCGCGCGCGCTCGCGTGTGTGTGTGTGTGTGTGTGTGTGTGTGTCCACATGTACACCTGTAACCAAATACAGGTGACACACACACACACACACACACACACATGTTCTCGGCAGCACCCATATCTCCAGATATATATATATATATATATATACATATATTATAAATATATAATATTTAACGGGAGCGCGGCGGGTTTATTACATGTGTGGGACGTTTGGAGGAGATTCGCGCGCGTGTGGGGTCGGCGGTGTCGGTTTTCGTGGTGTGTGTGTGTGTGTGGGAAGGGGGGGGGGCTCGTTCTCGAGACGAGGATTGATTTGTTTCACCTTACTAGGAAGTGAGTGCTTGGTGTCCGGGAAGGGGGCGGGGCTACGACAACAAGTCTGCGGCGCCGCCGCTGCGCGTCACCTCCGCAGGCTGCGCAACGCGACGCTTCTTTCTATTTTATTGTTTGTACCGTGTGTATTCCGTGCATATATAGTGTTGTTGTTTGTATTTATTTAAAAAGCGCAGTTGTGTTTGTGTTTATTTATTTTTTTGCACCCGGACTGTGCAGTGCGGGGGGGGGGGGGGTTAGGAGAGAGAGAGCGCACGCGCGACAGAGAGAGAGAGAAGCCCACTGCGCAGGCTAATGGCAGCCGGGGCTTATCGTGTAGCCGACGTCAACTTCCACCCGTGAACTTTGTCCCGATGCCCCGTCATGTCCCGCGCGCTGCTGCGGGGAGCCGCCCGCGGAGCGATACCCGCGCTGCTGCGCGGAGGCAGCGGCGCGCCGCCCGGACTTCGGCCGGCGGCCGCGCGCCGCTTCGTCATCGACATGTCCTACTCCGCGCACTTCATGGATTTCCAGGGCTCGTCCATTCCGAGCGGCATGAGGAAGCTGGTCGTCACCAAGCTCAGCCCCGACTTCAGGGAGGCCGTGCACGCGCAGACCGTCGCGGTCCCGACGCCCGGGGACGCGGAGCTGCTCGTCAGGAATCGGTAAATGGTTGTTTATGAACGGCGAGAGAGAGGAGCCACGCCGAGTGTCTCTCTCTCTCTCTCTCTCTCTCTCTCTCTCTCTCTCTCTCTCTGCCTCTCTGCGCGCGCGCTCTCGGAATAGCAGTCGGTGACCCGCAACGTGTCACTTGTCTATTCGTGGATCGGCACTTTGATGTCGATCCATCATAGAAGTTGTACAAAGGACTCCCGCTTACCTTGGTTCACCCATGTGCAGCACCTGCGACCACCTTCATCCTCATCATCCTCATCATCATCACGAGATGGCAAAAAAAAGTAAAAAAGAAGACGTGAGGGATGAGCGCTGTACTGTATTTCCGAGTTCCGCCCCTCTCTGCATCTGTCTATCAATCCATCTCTCTCTCATACCCCCCTCCCCCCTCTCTCCCCCTCCTCCTGTCTCGCTACGTCACCAAACAAACTCATTTAGGGAGGCTGGTGTGTGTGTGTGGGGGGGATAAGATGCAGTGTTGCATGGTGCTGGAGTTGCAGCATCAGAAGCCAGCGCTGTGTTTCGTCTCCATGCCTCCTCTCAGCCGGCAGCAGCGGTCATTGTTACATAAATAGTGTTTAAGTCCAGTTGCTCCTGTCGGAGGAAGAGACGGAACTTCGTGTTCTGGTGGGGGGAAGAGTCAACTCTGGAGCCGGAGATGACGGACCTCCCCCTAATTCAGATTTACTACGACGTTACCGACTGTTTGTCTAATCTGATGTTAACTGTGTGTGTCGGGGTCGTGTGTGCGATGCTGTGTGTTATTGCCAGTGAAACGCTTAAATTTGTATCTTTCCACCGTGTGAGACGGAGTTGGTGTGAGGCCTCTGACCGGGGGGAGAGGGGGGAGGAGGGGATTCAACGAAATACATATTTCTTGGTGGACTTGTGTGAATTGAGACTCGGCGTGTCGACACATGGGGGGGGGGGGGGGGGGGGTCACACAAATTCTGTGTGTGAGAAATTGATCAAAGAAACGATCCCGACTGCATTGATTAAATTACCCGTGAGAAATGGAACTTCACTGATTACACCAGTGGGGAGAGGGATGGAGAGAGGGATGGAGAGAGGGATGGAGAGAGGTAGGTAGAGAGGGAGAGAGACCCTTAAATGTAAGACAGATTATCAGAGGCTCTTTCTTGTGACGTCGTCTTTTAATAACTTTAAAAAATATATATATTTCCAGAATGTCCTCGTCAGGCGATGACGGCTCCACGTTTGTGTTTGGTCGTTTCCAGAGAGCAGCGACGTGTTCGTGTTCCTCAGTTTGTCGTATTTTGTCTCGTTTTGTCGTCGTTGCCACGTTCAGAAGTTGTTTTGTTTCCCGAGGTTTGTGTGAGCGGACTTTGTCCCCGCAGCACCTCGTCTGATTTCAACGTGTTTTAATCTCCGCTGTATTTTAAATCGAAACAGTTTTCACCCTTTTTGGCGACCGCCGTCGTCGCCGAGGCGTCCCGGGCGCCGCTCCCCGTTCGCCAGGCTCAAAGTGCACGTGTGGCGCGGCGCCGCTCTAAGAGACGGTCAATGATTCGTTCAGTCGTTGCTTTCTCGTGCATTTGTTTCCAAAAACTAGAGAAGGACGATCTTTGCGATTTTCTCTTTTGAAATAAAACCCGTAGTTTGTTTTGCGGGCGTCTCCGAAGTCGGCGAGCGATGACATCATGTGCCGCGTTTGAAGAGTAAGAGCAAAAGGCTCAGCGTGAAGCGAGTCGTGACAGAACTCGGGGCGCTAAACGCCCGTTGAATATCACTTATCGTTTTGTTAACCCAAACGTTTGTGTTCCTCCTCCAGTTTCGTGGGAGTCAACGCCTCCGACATTAACTACTCGGCGGGGCGCTACGACCCCTCGGCGAAGCCGCCCTTCGACGCCGGCTTCGAGGGCGTGGGCGAGGTGGTCGGCCTCGGCCTGAGCGCCAGCTCCCGCTACGCCGTCGGCGACGCCGTGGCCTACTTCGGCGGCGGCGCGTTCGCCGAGTACACGCTGGTGCCGGCGGCGGAGAGCGTGCCGGTGCCGGCCGCCGAGCCCCGGTTCCTCGCCCTGCCGCTGAGCGCCGCCACGGCCTACATCGCCCTGAAGCGCCTGGGCGAGCTCGCCGCCGGCGAGACGGTGCTGGTGACGGCGGCGGCGGGCGGCACGGGCCAGTTCGCCGTGCAGTTCGCCAAGCGCGCCGGCTGCCACGTGATCGGCACGTGCTCGTCGGACGAGAAGGCCGGCTTCCTGAAGTCCATCGGCTGCGACCGGCCCATCAACTACGCCACGGAGGACCTGGCGCGCACGCTGCGGGCGGAGTACCCGCGCGGCGTGGACGTGGTGTACGAGTCGGTGGGCGGCGCCGTGCTGGAGGCGGCGGTGAACAGCCTGGCGCAGAAGGGCCGCCTGATCGTCATCGGCTTCATCTCGGGGTACCAGACGGCGTCGGGGGTCCCGGCCTTCCGGGGCGCCACGCTGCCGGCCAAGCTGCTGCAGAAGTCGGCGAGCGTGCGCGGCTTCTTCCTGCCGCACTTCCTGGACGACTACCAGGAGGCGCTGGCGAGCATGATGCAGATGCTGGCGCGCGGCCAGCTGGTGTGCGAGCTGGACCGCGGGGACCTGGCGCCGGGCGGGAGGTTCGTGGGCCTGGACGCCGTCTACCGGGCCGTGGACTACATGTACGCCGGGAAGAACCTGGGCAAGGTGGTGGTGGAGCTGGCGCCGACGCCCGTCAGCAACAAGCTGTGAGAACCACGAGAATCAGGAAGGAAAATATATGAAGAATGTAGATTGATTTCTTTATTTTTCTATGATTGTTTAAATTCATCTACGCAATGTTATCATAAATAAACATAATGAGCAACTATTTTTTTCTCTGTTCTGGGTTTGCAAATAATATAAGACAGTGTGTTTTTTATATATATATATATATATATTAGTTTAAATACTTTATCAGCAAAATAATTCCTTAAATGTACTAATGACGTGCATTGAATGTAGTTTGCACAAATATTCAGATAAAAAATATATATAATATATTAATAATGTAGATTAATTTCTTTATTTTTGTATGATTGTTTAAATTCATCCACACAATGTTATCACAAATAAACAAAATGAGCTACTTTTTTTTCTCTATTCTGGGTTTGCAAATAATATAAGGTGTTTTTTATATATATATATATATATATATATATATATATATATATATATATAGTTGAAATACTTTAAGACCAAAATAATTCCTTAAATGTACTAATGACGTGCATTGAATGTCGTTTTTGCACAAATATTCAGATAAAAAGAAAATATATAATATATAAATGTAGATTCATTTCTTTATTTTTGTATGATTGTTTAAATTCATCTACACAATGTTATCACAAATAAACATAATGAGCGACTTTTTTTCTTCTCTTTTCTGGGTTTGCAAATAATATAAGAAGGTGTGTTTTATATAATTATTGAGATGAGTGTTCAGGATTTAGTTTAAAGATTTAAATTAGTTTAAAATAAATCCTTAAATGTACTAATGACGTGCATTAAATGTCGTTTTTGCACAAATATTCTGATATATTAAAAAAAGAGCCCGAAAAATATGTCTTACAGTGTTGCAATAAACAGATTATGACTCGAATCACACGAGAACTCAAATGATTGAAGGTAGAAAAAAATGTATATTCATTTCTTTATTTTTGTATGACTGTTTAAATTAATTTACACAATGTTAACACAAATAAAAATAATAAACATATATTGTTGTGTTTGAAAAAAATATTGAGTTGAGCGTTCAGGATTTAGATTAAAGATTTAAATTAGTTTAAAATAAATCCTTAAATGTACTAATGATGTACTAATGTCATTTTTTCACAATTATTCAGATAAAGAAGAAAAAAGAGCCCAAAAATATATATATAAAGAATGTAGATCAATTTCTTTATTTGTTTTTCTCTATTCTGGGTTTGCAAATAATATAGGAAGGTGTGTTTATTATTATTGAGGTGAGCGTTCACAATTTAGATTAAAGACTTAAATTAGTTTAAAATAAATCCATAAATATACTAATGACGTGCATTGATGATCGATTTTTGCACAAATATTCAGATATATTTAATAAAAGAGCCAGACAAATATTCTTTTTGTGTTGCAATAAGCTTTGATTATGACGAGAATCACACGAGAACTCATGATTGAAAGAATATTTTTTTTTGATTAATTTCTTTATTTTTGTATGATTGTTTAAATTCATCTACACAATGTTATCAAAAGTAAACATAATGAGCAACTTTTTTATCCCTTTTCTGGGTTTGCAAATAATATAAGACAGTGTGTTTTATATTATTATTGAGCTGAGCATTCAAGATTTAGTTTAAAGACTTAAATTAATTAAAAAATATATCCTTAAATATATTAATGACATGCATTGAACGTAATTTCTGCATAAATATTCAGATATATTTTAAAAAAGTGCCCGGAAAATATATTTTTTACAGTGTTGCTTGAATTGCACGCCCACCGTCTGCTACGAGTCCACCTCCAAAATTAATTTCGACCAGCTGCCATAATGGGCTCTCTCTCAGGCACTTTATCTACCATAAATGTTTTATGATGGACTTCATTGTGTTTCTAATGGGGGCTTTACTGAGTGAGTGAGTGCTGCTCCAGGTGTGCTTGGTATTTCATCGCCTGTTTGCGGCCGACAGAACCGCACAATCAATCTTTTCACTCACGTCTCCCCGAAAGCCGCGCGATGGAAATAAATAAAGCTCCATTCACTAGAGGTTGCACGAGAAAACGCCGTTAAGGTTTCCACACGGCGAGTAAAGGAGAAAACATCGCTGCGTAGTGAATGCATTGTGGAACGACCTCTGACATGTTCATTTAGGAGAGCTTTTTGTATTTTAAACTAGTTTCGGCGACTAGAAACAAAACAGTCGAGCAGATGTGAACGTTTAGTCACCGAGTGATCGTTTCATAAAACCCCCAAAATCATCCAACGGAGGAAAACATAATATCTACAGTAAAAAGACTCAATAGGTGACGTCTTCAAAAAGTGTACGATGAAGCGGGCCGTGACGTACGATAAAGCGGGCCGTGACACACGACGATGGGGGCCGTGTTGTACGATGAAACGGGCCGTATCATACGATAAAGCGGGCTGTGACGTACGATAAAGCGGGCTGTGACGTACGATAAAGCGGGCCATATTGTACGATAAAGCGGGCCGTATCGTACGATAAAGCGGTCCGTATCGTACGATAAAGTGGGCCGTATCGTACGATAAAGCGGGCCGTGATGTACGATAAAGCGGGCCGTATCGTACGATAAAGCGGGCCGTGATGTACGATAGCGGGCGTATCGCGATAGCGGTCGTCGTATCGCGATAGCGTCCGATGCAGCGGGTCCGTATCGTACAATAAAGCGGGCCGTGTCGTACGATGATGGGGGTCCGTATCGTACAATAAGGCGGGCCGTGTCGTACGATGATGGGGGTCCGTATCGTACAATAAAGCGGGCCGTGTCGTACGATGATGGGGGTCCGTATCGTACAATAAAGCGGGCCGTGACATACGATGAAGCGGGCGTGAAGCGGGCTGCAGATAAAGCGGGCCTTGTTTTACGATGAAGCGGGCCTCCCTCTACGATGAAGTGGGCCAGGAGGCCAGGAGGAGGAGGAGGAGGAGGAGGGGGAGGAGGAGGAGGAGGGTTAGCCGTGGGTTAGCATCTCTGGTCCTCCAGGGTCTACCTGCAGCTCCTCTGATTAGTCACAGCCCCAATTAGAGACCCAGACCTGGGGAGACGAGCCTCTTTTCGTAATTGGATGGAGGGAGTGGAGTGAAAAGGTTCTGCCTGACGACAGAGCGTCAACACGACACTCAGAGGAACAGAGAAGAGTCCAACGACTTCATGTCCAACGACTTCATGTCCAACGACTTCATGTCCAACGACTTCATGTCCACGCTTTAAAGAAGAGAGAACGATTTGAGGAATTATGCAAAGTGGTTTTAGGGTTTATTCCTCCTCAGGATGGAGGGGACGAGATGCAGCTTTCCTTTAACCTGAGCGTGTGGTTAGTGCATCACAGCGACAGCTTTACTGCGCTGTGATTGGCCGATAGATCCAGCCGACGCAACTTTATAATTGGCAGTTTTTTTATTTTATTTGCTAAAATTGTTTAGAGTGAGACTGAGCAAAGTTGAATATTAATTAAATCAGTCTGACGTTAGCAAACTAAATACGCTTTATTTTTATTTATTTTTATTGCTGTAGAAGTGAGTCTGACTTCTTCCTTTTTAAAATTATTTTTTTTTAATTTATTTTTTGGACTTTATATTTGTTTTATTATTAAACCTTTATTCAAACAGATGAATCCCATTTAAATTTAAATTAAAAAAACATAAGAAACAAATAGTTACAAACAAAAAACATAACAAGCACACAGTAACAAGGACAAAACATAATAAACCAAAAAATTACAAAAAAAATAAATAATAAACATACAGTAACAAACAAAAAACACAAAAAGCACAGATGTACAAACAAAAAACACAGAACAAGTTAAAAGAAACTAAAAGTTAAGAGACAAGTGGCGTAACAAAGTCATTTAAGAGACATTTGTTTTGTTTTTAAAGCCTATCCCACGTTCCCATTGCTTCCCGCGGTCGGCTCCCCGCTGCTCGCGGCCACAGAGCTGGATCTCATTGCTGCGCGTTGACATTCAAGGGAAGTGGAAACCTCAAAGGTCTCTCCCTCTCTCTCTCTCTCTCTCTCTCCCTCTCTCTCTCCCTCTCTCCCTCTCTCCCTCCTCTCTTTCCCACAGCTCCCCATCGCCCGGGAACATGTGGCACATAACAAAGACATCACCCTGGTACTGTAGCGGTTGGTTTGGTCTCTCGCTCCGGGCGCCTGAGGGACGCTGGCTGCCGCTGCCAGGATCCAGACAGTCCGGTGCGAGTCAGTCAGACCCCCCCCCCCCCCCCCCCAGTCCCCGAGCCCCCGAGCCCCCGAGCCCCCGTCACTCCCACCTCCGCCTAATTACCAAACCTAAAACCCCACTCCACTAATTAGCCACAGCAGACCCAGGAGCTGTGAGTAAAGGTAAAGAGATGGCTTCATTCAGCAGCGTGTGTGTGTGTGTGTGTGTGTGTGTGTGTGTGTGTGTGTGTGTGTGAGACAAGAAGAAAGGGAGAAAAAAAAGAATATTACAACACTTCTCTACAGCCAATTAAAGTCATTTATTAAACTGTTTGCGGAGCCGGAGCTGTGCGTGACAGGCTGATGGCGGAATGTGTTTGTTTGTGGCTGTGCATGTGTTTCTGGGTATGTCCGGGTTGTTCACACACACACACACACACACACACACACACTCACACACTCACACACTCACACACACACGTCCACATGTGTCTCAGTATGGCGGGCAATCTGTCGGCTCCTCTGTCTGTCAGCGGCGAGAGACTCTCAGTGGGACATAAATTACAATCTGCAGCTGAGCCACTCGTGTAAGTCTCGATGAAGAAGAGGAGGAATAACTTTCTTCATCAAGTCGCCCTGATTAATTGTAATAAAGGTGTCATCCGTAAATCTGTCCTCCTGATTGAGTAATTCGGGGCCGGAGACAGTAAGCACATCCCCGGTGATTGTGGGAAGAGAGGGGGGGTGTGTGTGTGTGTGTGTGTGTGTGTGTGTGTGTGTGTGTGTGTGTGTGTGGAGGACATACTGAGACACAAATAGCTCCTGGGCACACTGGCAGCCTTCGCATTGCAACTGACAGTCATGAAATACAATTATCAGTGTGATCTGCTTAAGGATTCATCAGCGGCTCGGCGGGGCCGGTGAGGGGGGGGGGGGGGGGCTCGCTGATTAAATGGGATTTTTTTGTTGTATTTAGTCGGGCAGATTGTTCCCATTATGCTCCACCGTCGTGAGGAGATTATCTCTCCACCGCTGCTAGAAACCACCTGTGTTGCTTCCCTTTCCCCCAGCATGCACCTCACCTCGGCCCTCGGGAGCGGGAGGTTGAGCGTTATGGATTCTTGAAGCGGCGAAGACGTACAAAATAACAGGCCGCTCGCTGGATTGGGCTGAAAACAGACTTTTTGGGCATTTTACCTCTCTTCGAAAATTAATATATGTTACAATAAAGGGCGGAGATTAGAGAAACGTGTGTGTGTGTGTGTGTGTGTGGGGGGGGGGGTATAGGAATGTGGCCGTTATTTACAAGCGTCTACAACATGTCATTTCATGCATGATCTGACATCTCAGATGTTTATTGTCGCTTTAACAAAAAAGAGAAAATCAAAATAGTAAACAAGACGCATGCATGTTAAAAATAACAGGTTGAAAACTGAGTTCTGGTCATGTGACTCTTTGTAGACTTGTAGATTTTGGAGCCATTTTTCTTTAGGGCAAAGATTAGGGAACAGTGTGTGTGGGGGGGGATAGGGATTTGGCTGTTAATTACAAAAGTATACAACATGTCATTTCGTCGAAATAAAAAATAGAGATGCTATAAAGACAATCTTGATTTGTTTAAAAAAAACAGGTCGCTGAATTTTAATGAAAAGAGTTTTTGTCATGTGACTTTGTAGACGTCGTCACGTCCGATGTTGGGACCATTTCTCTTTAGATCATCTTTAGAGAATAAATCGTTCCTTTTACAATAAAGGGAAACGACTATAACAAAGTGTGTGTGTGTGGGGGGGGCTAATAGGAATTTGGCAGTTGATTACAAGAGTCGACAACATGTCATTCCGTCTCTTCATCTCACATCTCAGATGTTTCTGAGGGATCACAGTTGTTTGTATCTGTGTATTAAAAAAGATGGGAAGAAAATAGTAATTGAGATGCTACTTAAACTATTTTGATATGTATGTTTGAAAAAAACCTGGATGAATTTGGTTGAAAACTGACTTTTTGGCATTTTGGATCTTTGGGGCAATTTTTCTTTAAATCATTTTCTCATTCATTTTACAATAAAGGGCAACGATTAGAGAACAGTGTGTGTGTGTGTGTGTGTGGGGGGGGGGGTACTGCAGGAATGTTTATTCTCCAACATGTCATGTTGTCGATGATCTCATGTTCTGAGGGATTTCAGTTGTTTGCATCTGTGTAAGACCCTGAATGCTCATTCAGATGCTGTTAAAACAAGTGTGGTGTGTGATGTGATTTTAAGCGACACACACACACACACACACACACACACACACACACACACACACACACACCCCATCACAGGACCCGTACGAGGGGAAACACTCAGGCGTCACATCAAACCACCGCAACCGCCGGTGTTTGACGGATGATAATCTGCAGGTGCGCTCGGCCACATTCAAGGGCAACCCGAATACCCCCCCCCCCCCCCCCCCCCCGTTTGAAAAGCATGATTTGACAGCATGCACAAAAAAACACACACACACAAACACACATAAAGAAACCGTATTGAACAGTTTATATTCCCCATATCAACGCGGTGTAACGGCACTTTCCTCCGCCTGCACACACGTTGAATAAAAGATCACAAGGAGCCGGACGCAGCGCTCCTATTGGACGGATAACATCTCACCGGACAACATTCATCACCGGCTCTACCGACATTAACCCCTCGGGGACAAGAGGGCTCCCTCCCTGCGTCTGCTCAGATGTAGATATATATACTTTTATATAAATATATATATTCAGGTGAAAGGCAAGGGCACGATGCAGCAGCGCAGGATTAATGACAACATCACCGCCACCACCACGCTGACCGCCCCCCCCCCCCCCCCCCCCCCGCCATCGGCCGGACGAAGAGGAGGCGGCGAGGAAACGGGAGGGAGGAGGAGGAGGAGGAGATATGAGCATCCTGTCGTCGGGATGACGGACAGGTCCTCAGTCCAGCTCCCCCAGGTGTCCCACCCCCCCCCCCCGTCCTTATTCTTCACCGGCCCGAGCCGGCTGGCCAGGCGGCGTCTCCGCGGCCAAGGACACGGGGGTGTCAGCGCCGCGTCTGGGCGCCATCGTTCATCGGGCCGCGGCGGTAATGGGGAGCGCTCGGTGACAGTGGTCATCAGGACACAAAAGCAAAAGGGCCCATAAACATCACATGACAGATGGCCGGGGAGGACGGCGTAGGGGGGGGGGGGAGGAGGAGAGAGAGAGAGAGAGAGATCTCAGGCCGGATCGTCTTTGGGGCTCCGGGTGGTTGATGAACGCTCGTGTTCGATGTCGGCCGTGAGGGAGACGCTGGACATCAGGCGGGAAATCGTTCCTCAACCCAAAAGAAGAAGAAGCGGTCGGTAAACGAGCCAATGGGAGGAGATTCACACGGGATGTGTGTGTGTGTGTGTGTGTGTGTGTGTGTGTGTGTGTGTGTGTGTGTGTGTGTGTGTGTGTGTGTGTGCAGTGTGCTGTATAATTGTAG
>CM070092.1:18946315-18966315 GCA_036178185.1 Liparis tanakae
CGGGGGCCCTTGGCTCAGCACAGTGGCTCCGGTCGGTTCTTCACCCCTCGCTGCTGCAGGCTCGGTAATGAGAAACAGGATTCATTTAGAAAACAAACAACACAACAACAACAAAACCTCCATCTTACGCCTGACATCCAGTCTGTGTTCACTCAGCTCTCTCTCTCTCTCTCTCTCTCTCTCTCTCTCTCTCTCTCTCTCTCTCTCTCTCTCTCTCTCTGTATCAAAAACAAAGATTGTTTTAATGGAGCAGTTCACACTGGGCAGCTTTTGTTCAATGCAACATTTTTCTCTTCCCTCGCACACACACACACGCACACACACACACACACACAGACACAGGGAGGATTAGTGTAGACGCACATATGGATTGATATGTTACAGCTTACTGGACCGACGCGAGACAGAGGGAAGAAGTATCGATTTCTTGCCAATATGGCTTTGTGTTGATCCCGGGGCCACATTCATTTTCATCACTCGGATACGTGTGTGTGTGTGTGTGTGTGTGGGAAGGGGGGGTTGTGGAGGGGGGGGTTGTTTTGCCTGTTGTCCATGGCAACAACGGTCAATTTAAGTCATAGGAGGTCGAGGCCGCTGGCGAGAGGCGAATTGAAGTGCCCTCCATTCTCCATCCTCCCCGCTTCTCGCTGTGTCCGTCCGTCCCCTCGCGTCGCTCCTCCTCCTCCTTCTCCTCCTCCTCCTCCTCCTCCTCCTCCTCCTCCTCCTCCTCCTCCTCCTTCTCCTCCTCCTTCTCCTCTTCCTCCTCCCCCTTCCGGGTTCAAATTCCTCATTCTTCAGCAAAAAGAAAACTTCTGTAACTAGTAGTTGTGACTCCGGCTCCCGGCGTAATTCAATGGTTAGTGGAAGTCGTCATGCGGCGACGGACACGGCGTGCTAACGTGCTAACGTGCTAACGGGCTAACGGCTAAGCGGGAGGCGCAGCTATTTCACACTTCCGGTTTATCCGAAGACTCTTCAAAATAAGAGCTTCTTCCGCCTGGAAACAGCTGCTTTTACGACGTACCGGAATTTAAATATTTCATTCACACTTGTCACCCTTTTATTAAGATAACCAGAAAACAATCAACCTTACAGATACAATATTAATACAGTGATCATACTTTTCTATTTTTTCCTCAATACATTCTTCAGAATATCCCTTATTAATTATATTTTTGTTCTTATCAAATTGTTGTTGTTGTTGTTGTTTTTGTCTATTTTATTCAGTCAATCAATGCAAATACAATACAATATTATTATATATAATATACAAAACAGAAAGACTGGAAAGGTACATTTTTCTATCCTAAATGAATGTCAAATAAATCAGAAAATGTATATAAAATAAAGAGAAATAACAAAGAAAAAAAAATATATATATATTTAGTTATACATTAAAAGAAATAAAACTGAATATAATGGTCCATATAATAAAACATTTTAGTCATTTTCCCCTCCCTTAACGCACAGCGGGCGGTCCATAGTGATTGTGTTATGTGTTTGAGTGATAAGCCGTGACCAGAACCAGACGGAGAACAAGCGGAGATAAGAGGCGGATACGAGGAGCGTCTATCTTACGCCGGTAATGAAAGATAATCAGTCCCTGAACGCAACGCTTTGGGAGGCGGAGTCCTGCACCTCAAAGACGAGAGATGCGACCGCCGATAGACACCGGAGCGCCGGCTCCCAACCGTCTGCACGATTTGACACAACTTTTTAAAATGTGACTAGCATGTAAATGGTAATTACGTGTTCCTACGGAGGAGCATAGAGCCGATGTAGCAGATACGAGGCCGAATCGCAGGACGGATCGCTGAGCCGACGGTGGCCGTGTTTCATGTTGTGACAAAGATCTTCTGAGGAATGTAGACGATGATCCTAACTAGACCTCGACCCACGCAGAGTCTGCCTAGCAACAGATGTAAAGACATTTGCCCAATTCATCTTCTTGGCAAATGAAGAATTCTGAGACTATATTTTGAGCAGGAAGTTCTATAATCGCCAAAAAGGCTCCAGACTCACCGTGTCCCGAATAAAAAATAATCAAATAAATAAAAAACAACTGATTGGATTTTTTATTTAAATATTTTTATTTTATTTTATTTATTTGAATATAAATATATATATAACTTGGAATTAGGATTGGGGTCGGGGTTAGGGTTAGGGTTGGGGTCAGGGTTAGGGTTAGGGTCGGGGTTAGAGTTAGGGTTAAGGTTGGGGTTGGGGTTAGGGTCGGGGTTAGGGTTAGGGTTGGGGTTAGGGTTAGGGTTAGGGTTAGGGTTGGGGTCTGGGTTAGGGTTAAGGTTAGGGTTGGGGTTAGGGTTAGAGTTGGGGTTAGGGTTAGGGTTAGGGTTGGGGTTAGGGTTGGGGTTAGGGTTAGGTTTGGGGTTAGGGTTAGGTCTTAATATGCGGTTGAACTATAGCGGTTTAGGGTTAGGGTTAGGGTTGGGGTTAGGGTTAGGGTTGGGGTTAGTGTTAGGGTTAGGGTTGGGGTTAGGGTGTTAGGGTTAGGGTTGGGGTTAGGGTTGAGGTTAGGGTTGGGGTTAGGGTTGGGGTTAGTGTTGGGGTTGGGGTTAGGTTAGGTTAGGTTAGGTTAGGGTTAGGTTAGGTTAGGGTTAGGTTAGGTTGGGTTAGTTAGGTCTGGGTTAGGGTTAAGGTTAGGTTGGGGTTAGGGTTAGAGTTGGGGTTAGGTTAGGGTTAGGTTGGGGTTAGGTTAGGGTTGGGGTTAGGGTTAGGTTTGGGGTTAGGTTAGGTCTTAATATGCGGTTGAACTATAGCGGTTTAGGGTTAGGGTTAGGGTTGGGGTTAGGGTTAGGGTTGGGGTTAGTGTTAGGGTTAGGGTTGGGGTTAGGGTTGAGGTTAGGGTTGGGGTTAGGGTTGGGGTTAGTGTTGGGGTTGGGGTTAGGGTTAGGGCTAGGGTCAGGGTTAGGGTTAGGGTTAGGGTTAGGGTTAGGGTTAGGTCTTAGTATGCGGTTGAACTATCGCGGTTTCTTCCTCTTTCTTATTAAACACACCTGACTTTACTTAGGTGACATTGAAATATAGTTAACTCCCCCTGACATCATCGTTGCTCTATCATCATCATCATCATCATCATCATCATCATCATCATCATCATCATCATCATCATCATCATCATCATCATCATCAGCAACATGTCCCCTGACCAACACCATTAGAGGGTTTTACTCGCTCGCTTCATTTCAGCCGAACAAATTACAATTATAAAGAGTTTTAAAAAGGTCTATTTGGGTAAATCGCTGATCATAAAACCTCCAGACTCTTCACCTCAGTCCCAACGGTGTGAACCGAGCATCCGACCATCCCTAACCTTCAGTTCGGTGACACGCTTTACATCCACAGGACAAGAGGCCTCAGAGAAAAGACAAAGGAAAACACGACAACAATATAAAGCACCCAGAAGTCCTAAGTACTCTTCCAATTATCGCCCCATGTCTTGGGCTAGATTTGTGTCTTTACATATACCGCTTTTTTATTTTGTGACCTGTGTGGATTTGGACCGAGTTCATATTTTACTACTCGGACTGTTGAGGACCTCCTGCATCCCCCAGGTGAGAGGAATAAAACGGTGATTTGTGGAACTTCTGCCGACGAAGCCCGTATAGCTCGAGGGCTCAGAGAGCGAGAGTACACCGTCCGCCCGGAACACCGCCCGGAACACCGCCCGGAACACCGCCTTCATCCCCGTCATTTGATCATGTGTTCCACGTCCGTCTAAAAGAAGAAGAAATAATAATTGGCCGTTTAGAGGTAGAAAAAAAGAAAGTTTTCCTTTGTTGTGAATCTGCATACGAGTCACCAGCCATACATTATCATGAATAATACATCCATATCTCCTGCATAGCCGCGGGGGGGCAGGGATTAGATAAAGCGCCATAAATAAACTTCAAAGCCCGCTTTGTTACACCTCGCCACGGAGGCCTTTCGCTTTAATCACAAACTTAGCCGAGCCGGTCGGTGTCGCGGCCGCCGTCCACACACACGTACTCATTTACCTAATCAACACGGGGCCCACACTGGGAGTCAAATGAAAGCTATCGCAGGGGAGTCACGGGAACAAAGCCGGGGGGGCTCGGGCAACATCGGGGGGGGACGCCCTGATTGGTTCATCAGAAGACGTAGAGGATAAACCAACATCGTTCTCTCCGGAAGAAGTCTTCTATGGAACAGTTGTTTGTGTATTAAATGTTGTGTAGACTCAGTTTGTAGATATACAGAAACCTTTCTACCTTTTCAACTGAAAAAGGTGGAAAAAAGTCATCACCTGGCCTCTTAAACATGGAGATTGGCCCTAAACATCTTATAATACCTAATAAAACTACGAATACAAAGATTAAAAAATATATATATATATACATATATATGTATATAAATCCAATCATTTATTTTCTATTTATTTGAATTAATTGCAGAGATAAAAAAAATATATATATATACTTTCTTATATATATATATATATATATATATATATATATATATATATATATATATATATATATATATATTTCTTTCTTTTTAATTCAGTCAATTATTTTACTCTTCCCCACCATTGCACTTGCCAAGGGAACACTAGTGTATTAGCGTGTTTTTATTTATTGTCTTTTAACCTCCACCAACTTCCTATTTGCACCATATCCCCTCTGTCCCAACGTTCAACTCCTGTTGGTCGCCTTTATTATTATTCCTTTATTTTTTTAAACATGTTTTTATGGTTTCTTTTAAAGTTTTTATACATTTTATAGAGGGAATTTTTGCATTTTTCATGCATTTTATTAGGATTCCCCACAAATGTTACAATGAATCCCTGTGTAACGCTCACCCTGTGCCCTCGTGACCTCCACTGGGAGGTTCACACCCTCACCTAACCCTAACCCTACACATATTAGGCATATTAGGACAGTATATTAACAGCAGCATATACAACGGTTCTACCAAAACTACCTTGGTTGGACCCGGCGGGGTCGGGGGTCGGGGGCGATGCCTGCTGGTCGACCTCTCACGAGGGTCTTACTTAACTCTCTGCACCTTCTGCATCCAATCGAGTTCTTTCTCCGGGCTTCAACCGAGCGAACCCCTCTGAGGACCTCCGGAGGCGGAGCCGTAAAGGTGGCGCCGCGCCGTATCTCCGTGTTACTGCACGACTGTCATGCTGATTTCCAAACCTTCGGAGGCCCATAATGACGGTTTCTACATCGCTGGTGATGAAGTGCTGCGGGCTCTCTCCGGGGGGTCCCCTGGCTTTGCTTATGGGCCTATAAAGAGGTCGGCCACGCTCCTGTGGCCGCGGTGCAGCCGGCCCGCGCTCAACCCGACGGCCTCGGGGGGGTTGGTGTTCTTTTATGATCCGGCTCACATCTTGACGGATCAGCACACAAGCCGGTTCTTCAGAGTGGCTCCACAGTACTTCAGGTCAAAGTGAGTTATTCTGTGGATAATAAACACACACGTGGGTGTCCGTCCAAACGCAGCTGATTAGTTATCACAGCTAATCAAATTCTTCAGGTTCCCCCGATCAGGTAGAGGAACATATCTAGTCAGGATGCAATTTTTTCTGACCTGCTGTTACAATTTCTGTAGATTCCTTTTTTCCTTCTTTGTACGATAATCCACAGACTACAACTTTCCCACCGCTGCCCAGAATAATAATTTAAACCGTCCCAAAGTAAACCATCAGAAACTCCAGTGAATTAAAACAAACAATTCAAATGAATAAAAATAAGTGATTGTTTTTTAATTAAGAATTTATATATACATATTTACATAATTTAAATATATATATATATATATATATATATATATATATACATATAAATTTAAAATAAAGATACATATATGTATACATATATACATATATATATATATATATATATATATATATATATGTATATACAGTATATATATATATATATATATATATATATATATATATATATATATATATATATATATATATATATATATATATACTGTATATATGTTCTCTGAGCCTATATGGAGTTTGCAGCTCCACATTGGGCATTCCCGTATGACAGGGGCCTGGAAGTGTTTTCCGGAGTGTTTTCCTTTCCGCTCCCCGCTCGTCAGCTGCTGGGACCGCCGCCCGATGGAGAAGACCACGCGAAACGACCTCCGCCAGGGTCACGTGAACTAAATGAAAGACTGTCATTAATTCAAAAAGCACTTAATAATGGACGAGGGAGGACATCACGGAGAGCTATTCACGGTTTGAGGAGGCGGGCGTGTGAGTAGGTAACCCTCCCCTCTCTCGCGGTGACAGGCGAGGGTTACTTTACAAAACTGTTGAGATCCTCCTGCAGCCGACGGCAGAGCTGCTGTCAGTCACAGCGTGTGTGTGTGTGTGTGTGTGTCAATGTGACAGGTCTGAATTAATGAGAGGTATGTGTCGAGGGGAGAAAGAGACGTTGACGAGCGAGAGGGCAAAGATGGCGTCTGAGTCGCGGCGATCACGCGTGTGTATTTAGAAATGTCTCTTGAGAGAATAATTCCCCCCGTTTCCCGCCTGGTTATTTTCAGGCCGAGTCACAATCTGATGAATCATTTAAAGTCGTAATTGTGACAGTCTCGTGTGGAAAGCGCCACTTTCCCGTTACTCCGGGTCGCTCATGGGCCGGAGATATACCAGTAGAGCGGCGGACAGGAAGTGATGTCATTCATGTTCCAGGTGAGCTGTTGCCCCGCCCCTTTAGGGGCCTGAGTGGACCTGGACACACATCATGACCCCATAACCGAAATATTGGACCCATTATTCTTCCCCACAGCCACAGACATCCATATAAAATAAACTAAATAAACTAAATAAATAAATGAAATAAATAATATAAATAAACGAAATAAAATATGATTAATAAACAAAATAAAAGAAATAAATAAAATAAATGAATACAATAAATACAATTATATAAAATAAATTATATAACTAAAATGAACAAAATATGATTATAAACTAAATAAAATTAATTAATAAAATAAATTAAATTAATACAATAAATACAATTATATAAAATAAATTAAATAAAAAACAAGTCAAATAAAATAATATAAATACATTTAATTATTTAAATACATTATTATAAAAATGATGGGTGTTATGAAATCATTGTAATGTAATTAAACAAATATAACATATTTTCTATAAATTTGTACCTGTAAGTTCTTTAATACACCAGTTACAGTATTGCTCTGGGATCTGCTCCGCCTTCTTTTCATAAATAGCATATTTGGTCAAATATGGCAGCTTTGCATTTGAAAGGATGGTAAACCTCAGTCTGTGTGTGTGTGTGTGTGTGTGTGTGTGTGTGTGTGTGTGTGTGTGTGTGTGTGTGTGCCACTTTCCCCTCTTGACTGAAGGAGGAAAACATCCCTTCAGAGTGTATCCGTGTGGCACCCGGCTCCAGAACTTGATGAAGCAAAGGTTGTCTTCATTAGGGTCATTAATATTCATGCGATGGTAATCCCGACTCAGAAAGGTCTCACTAACCTTTTCCCGCCGCATCTTCTCTCCCTTCTCAAGGAAATTACAGTCCGGCAACGACTTCATTAATGCTTGGTTTCCTCGCCATGTCGTTTGAGGGGCTGTCACTTTGAGGTCCGGGGATCTGTCTCACCCGCCGACAGCTATCGAGAGGGGGGGGGGGGGTATTTCAGAGAGAGGGAGGGACAGGATGAGTTGTCTTTCTACACCTTATTTACCATTAAATCCTCCACTCGGTTCTCCTCAGTAAGCTCCACCCCTCTCCTCTCTCTCTCTATCCCTCTATATAAATATATAATTATTATTTCTGTGTCTTCATTCAGAGTATTTGTGTTTCAGTATCTTTACTTTATCACACATCACGTAGCGGAGGCTTTCCTCCAAAGTGCCTTGCTCAAGGACACATCGACCTTGGTGGGGCTTGAACCCCCGACCCCCTGATTGAAGCACACAGCTCTGACACACCTCACAGGTAAAGGTTGTTTTCTTGTGAGTCTGGAGTAAAACAATAATGTCTTCAAATAAATGTCTCATAAAAAAAGTTTTATATGAAAATGTTCTTCATATTTTTTTTCTTAAACTTATATAAAGTTATATAAAGTTATATAAACTTATATAAAACACTTTTACGCGACATGTTCAAGGTCATTCTTCTCCGTTGCCATGGCGTCCCTACGGTGTGAGCGATGACGTGAATCACAGCCCACAACTTTACTGCATGTTAACTCTTTAGAGGCGCACACACACACACACACACAGCCACACACACACTCACACACTCACACACTCACACACTCACACACACACACACAGCGGTCCAGACCGCTCCTTCCCGTTTCCTCCCGTGAACATACGGATCTTTTCTTCCGTTTCTTTTATCGTGTCCCATAAAAATAGTAATTTTGTGCAGCGCCGTGTTTACCTGATAATGTAGAGATGACAGATAGGGGGGGGGGGGAGGAGGAGAGGGAACGATAGAGCAGGAAGATGAGGAAGATAGGGCAACGGATAGAGAGAGAGAGAGAGGACTCCTCCTACGACTCAATTTATAACACAAGTGAGGACCTAAGGGGGGGGGGGGTGGAAGGAAGGAAGGAAGGAAGGAAGGAAGGAAGGAAGGAAGGAAGGAAGGAAGGAAGGAAGGAAGGAAGGAAGGAAGGAAGGAAGGAAGGAGGAGGGTAACAGATAGAGAGAGGACTCCTCCGACGTCTCTCTCCTATCTTCCTCCTCTTCCTGCTCTATCGTTCCCTCTCCTCCTTCCTTCCTTCCTTCCTTCCTTCCTTCCAAAGTGTAGTGAAACCTCCCAGTGTGGCCCTGAGGGGGGAAAGGAAGGAAGGAAAGAGGAGGAGAGGGAACGATAGAACAGCAAGAAGAGGAAGATAGGAGGAGAGAGACGTTAGAGGAGTCCTCCCTCTATCCGTTGCCCTATCTTCTTCCTCTTCCTACTTTATCGTTCCCTCTCCTCCTCCTCTTTCCTTCCTTCCTTTCCTCAGGGCCACACTGGGAGGTTGAGGGGTGAATTGCACAGGGAGGGGGGGGGGAGAAAGAGAAGAAAAGGGAGAGTAAACGACAGAGCAGGAGGAGGAGGAGGATAGGAGGAGAGAGAGATGTCAAAGGAGTCCTCCCTCTATCCGTTGGGAAGGAAGGAAGGAGGGAAGGAGGAGAGGGAACGATAGAGCGGGAAGAGGAGGAGGAGAGGCCAGCGGAGAGAGGGAGGACTCGTCCTCCTCTGGAAGGCGGTGCTCACCCTCCGTGAAGCTGCAGCATTAATTGGCGGCGGGGGAAGCGGCGCTGTCTCGTTACGGCGCCGGTCCCCGCGAAGCCCTCGGCCGGCGGCGCCGACACGTCCTCCCGGCCGGCCGCCGCCCCTATTATCTTATTTAAGGCCACTTAGGGGGGGTCCCGGAGGGGGGCGCCGCCGCCGCACATCCTCCTCGCCGCGTCGCCTTAATCACAGCTTTCACCTCAAGTTATATGTATAAATATATAAATATATAAATATATGAGTATGAAACGTGTTTCTGAGGAGAGCTTCCTGTTCGCTGTAGCGCCAGCGTGTGATTGGGTGGAGCGGGGGGGGGGGGGGGGGGGGGGTTTTCCAGCGTGTCACCGGGATAACGAGTCTGTGGAGACTTCGCCTCGCGGTGTTGACGCTCGGCTCGCGGCGCGCGATCCGTTCTCCTAGCTAACGCGTCGCGCGGCTCGCCAGAACATCTGTGATCCTCCGTCTCACGAAGTTTATCTTCAGGTCGATCATCCGCCGCGACTTCATTTAGGGAGACAATACGGAAAGATCTTACTTTTTAAGAATTATTCTCACAGTTGTGGTTTTTATTTATTGATATACTTGTGACAACAGAAGATCTGCAACTGTTTTAAACATCGATTCATCGTGTCAAAAAGTGTCAATTCTGTATGATAATAAATGCTAATAATAAACAATGAATACAAATATAAAAATAAATAAATAAACTAATGAATATATATTTATTTATCTCTGTTGTGTTTTTTATTTTATTTCTATTGTTTAAATTGTGCAAAGTATAAATAAAACAAATAAAATAATGTTAATGAATAAAATAAATGAAATGAAATAAATATATAAAATTAGTAAAATAAATAAAATAAATAAATACAATGAAAAAGTATTAAAACCATTAAAAGTAAGTAACCAGCTTTCAACTGATTTTAGCTTGTCACAGGTAAAAAAACAAAAAATATCTTTTGCAGGTCGAATGATGTTCTCAAATAGTTAATAATAACTGTTGGCTTTGATAAATCCTCTGAAATTAAATTTAAAAAAGCATTTTTTCCCATTATTATGCTGTGTTTAGATGTAATATCCCGTAAGAATGGTGTACAGGAGCATCTTCATCATTATCATCATCATCATCATCATCATCATCATCATCATCATCATCATCATCATCCGAAGGGCCTACGAGGCTCTCTGGTGTTGAGGGGGGCGGGGCCACTTGCGTGTGACCTTGTTGCCCCCCCCCCCCCCCCCCCCCCGTGTTTTGGAGCCTCGGTAACGAAGCCTAATTAGATTGTTGAGTCAATCAGGATCCCACAGGTACACAACGCGCTCCTAGAGAACAACACACCTGTGTAATTGCCCTGAACATGATTACACCTCTCACCAGGACCGAGTGCTTCAAAACGCGCTTGTTGTTGTTGTTGTTGTTGTTGTTGTTATTTTTGATTGCAAAGTCGTTACATGCGCTAATTGTGGCGCGCAAAAAAAAGAAAGAAAAGAAACATGTTGGAGCGTCGGCCCCGAGATGGAAAACATAGCTCGCCCCCGCGTTAGTACATGTAAGTACACACAGATATGTACGTGTATTTACATATCTGTGTGTACATACATGTGTACATACATGTGTATCTACAAATTCTACACACATGTGTATGTACACACAGACATGTACACACATGTATGTATGGGTATTTACATATCTGTGTGTACATACAGACCCTCAGACCCTCAGACCCCTAGACCCTCAGACCCTCAGACCCTCAGACCCCCAGACCCTCAGACCCCTAGACCCTCAGACCCTCAGAACCCCAGACCCTCAGACCCCCAGACCCTCAGACCCTCAGAACCCCAGACCCTCAGACCCCTAGACCCTCAGACCCTCAGACCCCTAGACCCCTAGACCCTCAGACCCTCAGACCCCTAGACCCCTAGACCCTCAGACCCTCAGACCTCTAGACCCTCAGACCCTCAGACCCTCAGACCCTCAGACCCTCAGACCCTCAGGTCAGACTCCGGGTCACACTGAGCCTACGTCATTATTTCATTATTTTTAACATTATTCTGATGCCGTTGTTGTTTTATCTGGAGTATAAAGTCACGTGACGGATGGCGCCGCAACGCCAACCGATCGGATTAGTGGATTACATTTCTCAGGTTATATTTTTGGTGCTTCACATGCGTTGCATTTAATTATAGAGGAACTCTGTTTGTCAGAAGGATCATGACTGTTTATGCTATTTAAAGTCACTCAAAAAAAGTCTAAATGCATCTTCTGCGACCGTATTAAAAACCGCCTCGCTGATACTATCACGCTACATTCATAAAATAATAAAGAAATGAAGCTTTTTAAATAATTACACACCAGAGCGGCTTTATTATTCACCGCCACGAAGGAGCACAGAGAACACGGGGAGCGGTGTCGCCGTGACAACACGACACTAAAGACGGAGAGGATGAACAACAGCCGACAGCTTCGTGACACGTTACAGCCGGGTTAAAGAATGACACACACACACACACACACACACACACACACACACACACAGGAGAGGAGACGCTCAGGTGGGAACCAGGCGGGAGAGGAAGTGAAGGTCTGGGGCCTCGGCCGGACGAGGGCCCGCCGCGGCCCCCTTACCTCTGGTGTCAGCGCGGGAACTAATGGAGGCATTAGCATAGCATTAGCATGGCATTAGCATGGCATTAGCATGGCATTAGCATAGCGCTCACAGATGTGACTCTGAGTCATCGGACCTGAAACTCGTTCACAGAGAACTCCGTGAAACAGATTCACAAAACGCTCGATGAAGAGGAGCAGCTGAGGAACGAGATGATACTCATGGGTGTGTGTGTGTGTGTGTGAGTGAGTGAGTGTGTGTGTGTGCATTAAAACGGCATCTGTCACTTTTAAACACACAGATACACACATATGCACACACACGTAAACACATGCACACATACACACATTCATACGTAAACACTCATATACACACATACACACACACACACACATGCATACATTCACACACACTCACACACACACATATGGACACACACACACACACATACACACATGCATACATTCACACATACTCACACACACATATGGACACACACACACACACATACACTCACACATAGACACACACACACATAGACACACACACACACGTTGCATCAGGAGGCTAATTACTGTCGCTCATGTGTTTCTGATACCATCTCTTATGTTTCTCCTCTTCCTCGTCTAATAGTTGTGACAGTAAACGAAGAATGCCGGGGGGGGGGGAGGGGAAAGGGGGAGGGGAGAGGGGGAGGGGGGGGGAGCATTTTCATTGTGACACGTCACGTGACTCGGTGGACGCCGCTCGGCGTTCCTCTTGACGATCCTTCAAAGTGCCGTCAGGCGACCACCAGACACCCCCGGTCTGCCTGGGGGGGGCTCGGAGGAGAGCGTCTGATAGGCCGAGCCGGCACCTCCCCCCCCCAGGATGGAGCCTCCATTGTGGACCAGCAGCTCTCGGGGGCCTCCTCTAATCTGACGGCCATTCTCCTCCGAGCCTCACCTGCAGGAGGGAGCCTCTCCCCTCCTCCTCCTCCTCCTCCTCCTCCTCCTCCTCCTCCTCCTCCTCCTCCTCCTCCTCCTCCTCCTCCTTTTGAATCCCCGCTCCACCCATCCTTCTCTCTCCTCACAGATTCTTTCCCTCCATTTTCCGTTGAGCGTCTTTGACTTTTTTGTTCAAATTCACGCCTTTTTCTATAAAAATGATTTGTGCTCTCTGGATCTTCCTCACCCTCCTCCTCCTCCTCCTCTCTTCCCTCCCTCGCCCTCCTCCCATCCCCCCTTCTTCCTCCCGCTGGATACCTATCTATCTATAGTCCGGCAGATGCTGTCCCATTTGTGCTCTCCCCCCTCCGACATTCCTGTGGGGGATGCTTCAGGCTTCCAGAGCCCGGTGCTCGTGGATCACGGTGACACTTGGTCAGCATCAGCAGATTATGAGCTGCCCCCCCCCCCCCACACACACACACACACCATTGTTCCTCCATCTAAATATGAACAATAAGGCCCATCTGACGCCCACGCTCTTATCGCTCCTGTGGAGTCGCCCGGCGTGATCTGAGCGCCTCCCCCCCCCCCCACAATCCTCTTCTTAGCCCAGCCACGGGGCAGGGGTGGAAGGACTGGAGGGAGAGAGAGAAAAGGAGGGATGGGAGGTGGAGCAGAGCGATACCAGATCACCGGGGTCGTGTGCGGAGGATTCGATTCAATTCAGTTTATTTTGTATTTAGCCCGATATGGAAAATTACAAACTCTCCTCAGAAGGCTTTACGGTCCGTACACACAGGACACCCCTGACCTTTGACCTTTCACATCGGATCAGGAAGAACTCCTAAAAAAGTTGGAAAAAAAGTGAAGAAGAGCAAAAGAAGAGGATCCTCTCCAGGATGGACTGATGAAAAGACGTCATGTGACCATGTATAGAGTCCAAGTGTTTTGTTTCCAACAAACGTCCCAATATAAAACTTTCTACACATGTTGCGCTACATTAAATGTGCAGGTGGGGTCGTCTCTGGACTAAAGCTCTCTACCTGCAGCGCCTCAGGTTTCTCCTCCCTCTTCTTTGACTCATTTGACTTCTCCTCTTAAGTCCTGCTGGACCCTCAAGAGGACATACTGTATATATACATGTGTATACTGTATATATATATATATATATATATATATATATATATATATATATATAGTTATTTATTTATATATATAGTTATTTATATATATATATAGTTATTTATATATATATATAAATAACTATTTATGTATATAAATACATATATATACAACTATTTAAATATTAAAAAAGAGAGAATGAATAAATAATAAAACTATATACTAATATATATATATATATATATATATATATATATATATATATATATATATATATAGTTATTTATTTATATATATGTATATATATAGTTATTTATATATATATATATACATGTAAAAAAATAATAATAAATATATATATATATATATATATATATATAAATATATATATATATATATATATATATATATATATATGTATATATATATATATATTGTCATGGTGCTATTAGAGTGGACCCAAGAGCACGACTCAGACAGGAGGAACACAGATTAATGTTTTAGTTGAAAACAGGCCGGGTCAAAACCAGGAGGTCAGTCCAAGAACGAGTCCAGAAAGGGGCGGGGCCGAGAATCAGAGGTCAAGATATACACGAACAACGCTGGAGGACGAGCACGAAAACACAAGACGACCCGGCAGAGGACGAGAGAGGACCTGAGGAGACAGGGACTAACGAGGGGACGGGCTGCAGGTGAGGACCAGGTGAAGGTAACGAGGGACTAACGAGGGGACGGGCTGCAGGTGAGGACCAGGTGAAGGTAACGAGGGACTAACGAGGGGAGGGGCTGCAGGTGAGAGGACAGGTGAAGGTAACGAGGGACTAACGAGGGGAGGGGCTGCAGGTGAGAGGACAGGTGAAGGGAGCCGGACTGACGAGGTGGAAGCAGGATCTGGAACGACGTGATGGTTAGAGACAGGAGAAACACCACTAATACAAAGGAAGGTGTGGAGCTGAACTGTTACATATATATATATATACATATATATGTATATATATATATGTATATATATATATATATATATATATATATATGTAACAGTTTATACATATATATGTAAATGTAGAAGAGGACATGCTGGCTTACCGGTGAGACCTCGTGTGTCGGGGGGATGACGACAACTTCTTCTTCCCTTTGACTCTTGATCAGCCAGGAAGTCAAGTTGAAGAAAATTATCACATAATTATTGTCTTTTTTACTATGATATTCTTCTTCTTCTTCTTCTTCTTCTTCTTCTTCTTCTTCTTCTTCTTCTTCTTCTTCTTCTTCTTCTTCTTCTTCTTCTTCTTCAATGAGTCCGGCCGTGTTCCCTATTGACAGCACAAGGATCACTTCTACAAGGAGAATGGAGAGAGGCAGATATGGGTGGAAGAAGAAGAAGAAGAAGAAGAAGAAGAAGAAGAAGAAGAAGAAGAAGAAGAAGAAGAGCGGTGGCGAGTGGCGAGGCCGTGTGAGTGTAGCAGCAGTTAACTGGACCCCGGGGACGGGCCGGATCACAGCCGGGTCCCCGGAGAGCACTTAGCGGGGAGGGGGGGGGGGGGGTACAGACAGCCCCCCCTCCCCCCCCCTCCCCCCTTGACACGAGGGGAACCAGAGGAACTGTAACAAGCTGAGAGGATTAACATCAATTTGGGAATAAATCCTGGAAAAGGTGGTATTCCTCCAGCGGGAAGACGTCACACACTCAGAGGAACACACTCCCATGGCTTCTTCTTCTTCTTCTTCTTCTTCTTCTTCTTCTTCTTCTTCTTCTTCTTCTTCTTCTTCTTCTTCTTCTTCTTCATCTTTATCTTCTTCTCCTACCTTGTCTTCTACCTCTTCTTCTTCGTCTTTCTTCTTCTTCTTCTTCTTCTTCTTCTTCTTCTTCTTCTTCTTCTTCTTCTTCTTCTTCTTCAGACACCTCCCTCTGGCCGCTCCGTCGTGAAGACGTCGCATCGCATCCAAGACGACGACTCCACCCGGCAGACGAGATCACCGGAGAGACGAGGCCGACTTCCTCCAGCGGCACACCAGGAGGGAGGAGGAGGGAGGAGGAGGAGGAGGGAGGAGGAGGGAGGAGGAGGAGGGAGGAAGAGGGGGGTGGAGGAGGAGGGGGAGTAATTGAGAGCACTTTGCTCATATATAGAGATATTTGACGCTCTTATATTTGTCATCGTTTCAATAGAGACACACACACACACACACACACACACACACACACACACACACACACAGGCCCATTTATCCACATCTCCTGAGCGATGGCCCAACTGGAGCGGGATGTAGGCGTAATGGATGAAAACAGAGTCGTGTTGCGGATGTTTTCTGAATGTTGGATCCATGTTTTTACCCCGTTTCTCCTGAAACGTCAGGCGGTTAATAAAAGAAAGTAAGAACAAATTTTTACAATAATAATATAATAATATAATATAATAACATAATTTAATATATCATAATATTATAATATAATATAATAATATTATATTATATAATAATATAATTTTATATTATATTATTTATTTATATAATATAATAATATAATATACCAATATACTAATATAATATAATAATATAATATAATATCCAGATATTGTCCAACTGGCTGGAAGTAGTAAAGTTACGTGACTCGGTAAGATGATGAACTTCCTCCACATATCAGGAATCTGATTTACTTTCATTTCCTTCATTTTAAAGCATGTTTTTTCCGTGTTGTCGTATTTTCTCTTTTTTTCCCGTGAATGCAAAATAAAAACATTTAAGTTTCACCTCCTGAAAAATAACAAATATTTTTCTTGAATTCGATTAAAAATAAACAACCTTCGTACCTTTTTTTTCTCCTTCTTTCCCTTCCTGCCTCGTCTTCATCTGTCGTGCTGTTTGTTTTGATAAATGAATATAGCAACAGGATTAACCCCTCGGTGGCGGCGCTGACACCGAGCAGATGGCGGCAGCGGCGCCGCGTGGAGGCGTTACGCCGGCTGACAGCGCCGCTCTGCTGCGGAGGCAGAGTGGCGTGCTGCCGCAGGGCGCCAAGCCCACTCCTCCCGGCTGACTCAGACTCGGGGAAGACCACCGATACCACGCCGAGGACGCCGAGGTCTTCACCTCCCGCCTCTTCTCTCTCTCCATCGGGGTGGAGGTACATCTCTCCATCACTTCCTCCCCGGAGTCTCTGTGACAGAGGGTCCACTGGACCTCCTGAAGCCCCGCCCCCTCTGGCTCCAACTATCCACACACTCTGTAACTCTGTTCATCTGGTCACATGACATCTATTGTTCATCTGGTCACATGACATCTATTGTTCATCTGGTCACATGACATCTATTGTTCATCTGGTCACATGACATCTATTGTCCATCTGGTCACATGACATCTATTGTTCATCTGGTCACATGACATCTATTGTTCATCTGGTCACATGACATCTATTGTTCATCTGGTCACATGACATCTATTGTTCATCTGGTCACATGACATCTATTGTCCATCTGGTCACATGACATCTATTGTTCATCTGGTCACATGACATCTATTGTTCATCTGGTCACATGACATCTATTGTCCATCTGGTCACATGACATCTATTGTTCATCTGGTCACATGACATCTATTGTTCATCTGGTCACATGACATCTATTGTCCATCTGGTCACATGACATCTATTGTTCATCTGGTCACATGACATCTATTGTTCATCTGGTCACATGACTATTGATCACCTGGTCACATGACATCTATTGTTCTCTCCATCCTCCTCTGTTCTCTCCTGAAGGGTTCCTCACCTTCTTCCCCCTAAAATAATGTTTTCTATCTTTTGGGAGTTGTTCCTGATCCGATGTGAGAGGTCAAAGGTCAAAGGTCATGGATGTCGCATGTGTACAGAGTGTAAAGCCCTCTGAGGCAAATTTGTAACTTTTGAATTTCAATTGAACCTCCCGACCCCTCAAGAGGTCTTCATGGATCCCGCTGCTCCACCAACTCCTCCTCCTCCTCCTCCTCCTCCTCCTCCTCCTCCTCCTCTCTTGTTGTGATGTTGATGAAGTGCTCGTCCTCTAATTAAAAAGCCCTTACGGTTGTTTGTGGTTCAAGGTTGAGGCGTCGGCGCTCATCAGATCGCTGTTCAATCACGGCCTCCTGATGAAGAGACGGCCACCGGGCTCTGAGTTGGTCTTTTTTTGGTGTGTGTGTGTGTGTGTGTGCGTGTGTGTGTGTGGGGGGGGATAAGCTGCTGGGAATGGAGAATGCGTGCCATTTTGGCGCGCGGGAGGCTATGAGTCGGCTGTCAATTTATGTCAGGCGCTGTGAGGTGTGTGTGCGTGTGTGTGTGTGAGTGTATATCAGGGAGAGTGGTGTGTGTGTGTGTTCGGGGGGGGGCGGCGTTGGGGCGCTAGGCGGGGATTAACATGATCAAAGACACATGCAGAGACACACAGGGCAGAGTAAGAGAAAGGGAGGAGAGCCGCGACCCCCCCCTCACACACACACACACACACACACACAACACACACACAACACACACAACACACACACAAGCATATCATGCTAATTCTGCCAAATGGAAATCAAAACTAATAACAGACATTAATGAAATGATCCACGAGCGGATATGTTTCTATAGAACTGTTATATGTATCAAACTCAGAGAAAAGAGAGAGAGAGAGAGACAGAGAGAGAGAGAGAGAGACAGAGAGAGAGAGAGAGAGACAGAGAGAGAGAGAGAGACAGAGAGAGAGAGAGAGAGACAGAGAGAGAGAGAGACCACACTCCTGTCCCTCTCAGTTGTCCCAGGAGAAAGGGTGCAAGTTACTGTTTCTATGGATGTGTGTGTGTGTGTGTGTGTGTGTGTGTGTGTGTGTGTGTGTGTGTGTGTGTGTGTGTGTGTGTGTGTGTATGCAATGAACAGAACGGTCCTGATGGGGGACGAGAGCAGAGGATGACGATTAGGGATGATGTCGATGGCAGGATGAAGATCAGCCGGCGTGTGTGTCGTATGGAGTGTGCGTCTAGGTGTGCGTCTAGGTGTGCGTCTAGGTGTGCGTCGTGTTACGGAGGTATCGACAATCACCAAATGTGACGACACGGCGGTTAAAAATTAGACTCAATCTTTATTGTCAGAAATGTAATCGCATTACCCCCCCCCCCCACACACACACACACACACACACAGAGCTGAGCTCACCAGCAGCTGATATATGATCATCAACTCTATTTCATTTCTCATAACTCGTCTGTCGATCCGTTTTGGACTTGTTGTTGTTTACGTCCTAAAAGGTTGTTGTCATAACTCGTAATAAACTAAATCTACAAAGTCCTAAAAACAGAAAATAAACACAAAAGAATGAACTAACGATTGAACTTAAAGGTAATATTGAATAAAGTTATCAAAGAAAACAAAGAACGCATTTCGTCCTTTTCTAACGAAGAATATAAGATCCAATTCAGGGAATATTAATTTCCCGAAAGTTGCGCGTTATTAATCGAGTTTATTGCTGAACTCGGGAGTACCGACAGCTTTCATCCTCTCTCCTGACCTCTGACCTCCGACCCTGAGGTCAGAGGTTCAGAAGACAGGAAACAGAACTGACCACAGGAAGTGAACAGGAAGTAAACAGGAAGTGAACAGGAAGTACCCCCCCCCGCTAGCCTTCCAGAACGATGTTGTGCGGCGTCCCGTCCAGATACACCACCATCTCCTCCCCCGCCTGAGGCTCCGCCTGCTGCCCCTCCCCCTCCTCCCCGTACACGCCCCCCTCCTCCACCTGCAGCGTGCAGTTGTCCAGCTCCGTGACGATGTAGTGCGTCCCCTCGTTGTTGACGATGACCTGGGTGAGCCCCTCCTTCATCATCTGGGAGGCGGCGAGCTGCAGCACCTCCTGCATGCCGCCGCCGCCGCCGCCGCCGCCGCCGCCTGCACCTCGTGGTCGTCGTCCCTCTTCATCTCCGCCTGCACCACGCTGCGCACCGCCTCGGCGACCTCGGGGCTCAGGACCTCGTGGGCGCCGCCGCCGCCGCCGCCCGCCGCCGCCGCCGCCACGGCGTCGCCCCCCCGCCGCTCCTCGTGGTGCCCCATCTCGCTGACGGCG
>CM070092.1:18978815-18986315 GCA_036178185.1 Liparis tanakae
CCTGGGTTGGGCAGCAGGTGCTATGGGAGTACCAGAGTTACACACACACACACACACACACACACACACACACACACACACACACACACACACACACACACACACACACACACACACACACACACACACGACCTCTTTCGTATTCCCTAAAAGGGATGTGGGGTGTCTGTGTCTATCTGTTACCCAGTGGGTTAGCGCTCGCTGTCTGGCCAGGTTTTCAGTGTGTGTGTGTGTGTGTGTGTGTGTGTGTGTGTGTGTGTGTGTATGTGTGTGTGTGTGTGTGTGTGTGTGTGTGTGTGGGAGGGTGGACTCCATCCATTCTCCTGACAGGCTGCAGAGGCCGAGAGGAACTAGGTCCGTAAGTCCAACCCCCAAAGAACATTACACGGGCCAGACAGTGTGCAGCTAAGAGGAACAACAACAACAACAACAACAACAACAACAACAACAACAACAACAACAACAACAGTTACAGCACAGCGGTTAAGTTCTGGCCTCTCGACAGAACAATGGGACGTTGTGGTCGCATCTGTTGTCGTGGGCGTTGAGCTCAGCCAGCGAGGCTCTCGGCCTTCAGGCTCCGGTCTCGACCAATCGGATCGCTGATCAGCAGAAATACAATAATAACGTTATTATTAGATTTATTCTGCATTAAAACATTTCTCTCATATTTTATATGTCCTGCTTTTCTTTTGCTTCTTCGACGAACTCGTCTGACAATTTACAGAAAGAATATGAATCCATAATTCATAAAGTACAACGGTGATCCTAAAGATGTTTATATGTAGAAATACAGATATATATATATATATATATATATACACACACACACAGACATTCACACACACACACACACATACGATCACACACACTCTTACACACACACACACGGCGTGGCCGTATTGACGGACATGGACACCGCGTGAGGTGCTGATGAGACGGCGTCGCCGTGACGACCGGTAACCCGACCCCCGGTGGCGGTTCTGCGGCGCCAGAGACTCTGAAGTCTGAGCGCCGGCCGGTTCTGGATTATGAAGTTCACTTGAAGACGCACACATCGATCAGACACACACCAACACGTCACGTCACCACGGCAACGACCACGGCAACGACCTCCTGTCAAATTCACCTGGTCACCAGGAACCACGAGCACTACAACCAAGACTGCTTCTTTAAATTTATGAATATGAGAGACATATGGCACTAACTTACACACACACACACACACACACACACACACACACACACACACACACACACACACACATACACACACACACACACACACTACACATTCACACACACACTCCAACACACAAAAACACACACATACACTCACACACACATAGAAGCACACACACACATGCCAGCACACACACAAACACACTCCAACCACACACACACACACACACACTCATACACTCACACACTCCAACACACAAAAATACATACACACAGACACACACATCTCATGTGCGAACTAACGGAATGACAGGCGACCACATATCCATGAGACTGTGTGTGTGCAAACGTGCACGCACACACATACACACACACTAACATAGAAACACACACACATACACTCCAACCCACACACATACATTACAATAAACACACACACTCCAACACACATACAATACACACACACACACATTTCAACGCACACACACATACACACTGAAACACACACATTACAACACACACACACAGTTCTGTTGATTGTTTCTGCCGATTGCTCATATGCTGACATACCGCTCCACCGACCAATCAGAGCAGAGCTCTGAAACTGAATAAATCAGCATCAGGGAAATATTGATTTGACTGCAATTCAATAGAAAATATGAATAAAATAGAATAATGAAATTGAGCCGTGTGCAAAACAACGGGATGAATGACCACGAGCTCCACGGCGAGGGAACGGCGTTCCTCCTCCGACGCCGAGGCGCTCCGTTAGGCGCAAAGAATTAAAATGTTAGCGTGCCCGCGAGCAGCATTTGAGCTAACGGAGCGCGCCGCTTCACGGGTCTCCAAAACAAACACAAGAAGAAGAAGAAGAAGAAGAAGAAGAAGAAGAAGAAGAAGAAGAAGAAGAAGAAGAAGAAGAAGAAGAAGAAGAAGAAGAAGACAACCCCCCCCCCCCCCCATGAGGCCCTCCATATGTCTGTCACATTAATGGCGCCACACTCGTATTCAAATGATTCTGTCCAGCAGCTAAAGAAAGATTGAGCGCGGCGCCGCCTCAAAGTTTATGAAAATATATGAATTCTCCAACGTGTTTAATCAACATGATGGAATACCGGCGCTCGGTTCGGGGGTTCTGATGGAGGACGGGTTCAGAGTCACGGTCCAGAACCAGAACCGAGACACGGGGACTTCTGCTTATTTAATCCTATTAAAGAATAACACAAAACAACAACAACACATTTGTATCTGGCTTTCATAAGTGCTTGTGTACATGTTTATATATATGTATGTATATATATATATATATATATATATATATATATATATATATATATATATATATGTGTGTGTGTGGGTGTATATGTCTGTGTGTGTGTGTGTGTTCTGACTGCAGCGTGGAGTGACTGTTAGTCTCTTGGCTCGGTTTCTTCCTGGAGACATATGGCACCAACACACACAGACACACACACACACACACACACCAACCAACGTACACACACACACATGCACACTAACACAAATGCACACACACACATACACACACACACACACACATACACATACACACATACATACACATACAAACACACAGACACACCAACACACACACATACATAGAAGCACACACACATACACACATAGCAAAACACATACATATACATTTACACAAACTCACAAACACACACTCCAATGCACACGCATACAAGCACGCATACATACACTCCAACACACACACACACACACACACACACATACAACCATGCACACATACATATACACACACGTACACACCCATACACACATACACACACGCACATATATACACACACACGCACATATATACACACACATACACACACACATCTCATATGCGGACTAAAGGAGTGACAGGCGGCCACGGCTCCATGTGTCCGTGTGTGTGTGTGCGTGTATGTGTGTGCGTGTGTGTGTATGTGTGTGCATGTGTGTGTATGTGTGTGTGCGTGTATGTGCGTGTGTGTATGTGTGTGTGTGTGTTTGTGTATGTACGTGTGTCTGTCTGTGTGTGTGTGTGTACCCGTTTTGTGTGTGTGTGTGTACGTTTGTGTGTGTGTGTGTGTGTGGCCGGTTTGAGCTTCCCCAGAACACTTCCCTGACTTCATGTAAACTGACCTTCTTCCCACGGGGTCACGTGGACTTCCCCCCCGGGACGCTAGAGAATAAAACAAGAGCTCCTGCTCCTCCAGGGGGCGGAGCTTCAGGGGGGGCGGAGCTTCAGGACGCACAGCGAGAAGTAACCACCGGCGTGGAGACGCCTTTATATGGGCAGAGCGCTGCGGGGGCGGCGACACGCTGCAGCCGGCGGGCCTGCAGACGGGTCCGGATGTATCCACATCTAGCAGCTAACCCGGGTAACGGAACTATCGAAACACACACACACACTCACACACACATCAACGTGGGGTCTTTTCGATGTGTTCTGATCCACACGTCGTCTACTCAGCGGAGGCGTCAGAGCTTGATAGACGTCTGGTAGCTAATTAATGTCCATTACTTGAGGTTACCCCCCCCCCCCCCCTCACAGCCTCTCCCCCCCACGTGTTCAATCAATCACTTCTTTATATTAATGTCGACGTGTCGTCGGACGTGTATTACACTCTGCAAATTACGGGCTGCTGTTGAGTTTGACTTCCCTGTCAGATGTCGGCTGAGTGACGTGTGTGTGTGTGTGTGTGTGTGTGTGTGTGTGTGTGTGCGCGCTCTAGCAGGTGTTGTTTTCCTCTCACTGCGGGAGGCTCGTCAAACAAAAAGAGCTTTCAGCTTCAACGCATCAATCTCTGCTGCGACACCACGACCAGCTGGGCGGAGGGCGGGGCGCGGAGGGCACGGTACACACACACACACACACACACACACACACACACACACACACACACACACACACACACACACACACACACACACATGCGAGTGTGTGCGTGATGCCCGGAGAGTGCCGTGGGAGGTGTGACTTGTGTACCTGTTTATGTGAATGTTCAACATGAGAAGGCCTTAGAAGACAAACTGAGGGGTAGAAAACACTTGTACACCTATTTTATGTGAGCGCAGCTGAAAACAGTTATGCTGCAGAGAGAAGCTATAAAACTGGCCTTCCTTTGAGCCGCAAGAAGAACTGCATTAATATTTAAAAGAAAAATCATTATTTAAATCCTCCTCAATGTCTTGACTATATTTTATATTAATTTTATAAATATAAGTGTAAGTTTCCATGGAAAATATCAAATTGTAGATCAGCATTATATATAGTATCTATATATAATGTAACTATAATTTTTTTTGCCAGACTAAATTGGTAAAAATATATATATATTTGATGAATAACTGATAATTTATCGTTATAATGCTGCACTCTTGTCTAATAACTGGATACCTGTTTATGACAATAGAACACAAGTAGATAAATCATCCGTTAGTTTTCAGGTGTTCTTCAATCTAACTGACGAATAACTGAAAAATGTATCTATTGTAATTTAAAAAAAGCCTTTAATGTAATATTATAATACAGAACACAACTGTGTAGTGAGGATTAACATCTGAAACACAACTCTGTTTAAACTATTCTTATTCTTTATTTCATATTAATTATCTAATTTTTTAAACAATAATTTAGGATAGGAATATAAAAGCATTTTGTCTTCTACCTTTACCTTTTCAGTCTTTCTGTTTTGTATATTATTTATAATAATATTGTATTGCAATGATTGACTGAATAAAAATACAAAATACAACGATGAGGTCTCATTGTGTCGGTTGGCAGTTGAAAAGCTGCTTATTGTTTATATAATATATATATATATAATATATATATATATATATAATATATATATAATATATATATAATATATATATATATATATATATCATATTTATATCATATATACGTTTATATATTATATATATCTATATAATTTGTATATACATTATATATAGATATAATAAATATTATATATATCATATATATAATGTATATATAATATGTATATATATAATATCTTTATATATTATATATATCATATTTATGTAATATATATATTTATATATTATATCTATGATTTGTATATACATTATATATATAGATATAATAAATATTATATATTATATACATCATATATATAATATATACATATATTTATATAATGTATATATAATATCTTTATATATATCATATTTATGTAATATATATATTTATATATAATATACATCTATATAATGTGTGTATACATTATATATATATATATATATATAAATATAACAAATATTATATATATATATCATATATATAATATAGTAGTATTAGTAGTATAATATAGTATATATAATGTATATATATAATTACATTATTATAACAATAAAGTAACTTGTTTTTGAAACCCCGTTGCCGCTCGCTGCCCGGTCGGCGCCCCCCAGCCGGCCCCTCTCTCACGGCGAGTCTCCGGAACAGAAACAGGAAACAGGAAATGAAGCCGACCTGAGCGGCGCGCCAACAAGCCACCGGGAGGAGGAAACTAATAAAACACCCGGCTGAACCGCCAACGACTGTCACGGGGTAGTTTAAGTCCATCAATGATGAGCGAGCTGCTGTTGTAAATCCACCGGTGACAGGGGGGTGGGGGGGTGGGGGTGGGGACGGAGGTGGAGAGGGAGGTGGAGACGGAGGTGAGTGATGGCGAGAGTTACGGTCAAATCCATCTACATCAAAGCCGCCGGCCTCGTCTCCCCTCTCCCTCTCTAAAGAGGCTCAGGAGTCACAGCTATCACTCTCTTCCCTGACCCCCCCCCCCCCCCCCCAACCCCACCGGTCTGGACTCGCCCTATTTATTATCTCCACGGCGAGAGGACTGGGCGGAGAGAAAGCGGAGGAGGAAGACGAGGAGGAGGAGGAGGAGGAGGAGGAGGAGGAGGAGGGTGGAGAGGTCTGAAGAGGTTTTCAAATCCAGTGAAGCCTGTCATATTACAAAAACATGTCGCTTTAAACTAAATGTGAAATATCAGTAATTGAAGCCATAAATCCACTGTTGCGTTTCCCCTCACCTCCTCTCCCTCCCCCCTCCCTCCCTCCCTCTCTTCACCCATCCCTCCCTTTGCTCTCTTTATTGTCGTAAGGGGTGCTTTTGATGAGCGGTAAATTGCAAATTATTTTGTGTTGTACTGCCGCTCCGAAAACGTCTTCCCATTACGGGGCGTCAGTCAGCGGAGACAGGGAATTACTCGACTGCCAATCTGGCTATCAAAAGAGAGAGAGGGGGGGGGGGGTACACCGAGTTAGAGATTGATCAATAAAGAGAGGATGATAGAGGAGGAGAGGGCGGCGCAGGGGGGGGGGGGGGTCATAATCTTTGCTGTGATTGAACACACATCAGAGCACACTGAATTCAGCAGTTCCGATTACCCTGTGTGTGTGTGTGTGTGTGTGTGTGTGTGTGTGTGTGTGTGGGCGAGCCATTACCGGTACAGGTGGCGGTCTCCATGGGGGCGCAAATTAACCTTAATCGAGGAACAATCGGTGGGAGAAATGTATAGAATCCAGTAAATGGAATATTTCCTTTGTACGGCGATAATTTACGGTCTTAAGGCCCGCCCCCCCCGCTGTGGCCC
The DNA here is from genome assembly GCA_036178185.1 of Liparis tanakae. Taxonomy (NCBI): domain Eukaryota; kingdom Metazoa; phylum Chordata; class Actinopteri; order Perciformes; family Liparidae; genus Liparis; species Liparis tanakae. The sequence goes on from CM070092.1 coordinate 18,985,635, forward strand.
TCTGTGTGTGTGTGTGTGTGTGTGTGTGTGTGTGTGTGTGTGTGTGTGTGTGTGTGCGACTACCTTTTGAGTGATGTCGCCGGGTAAGGGAGCAGATCTCCTCAATACATGGACCAGAAAGGTGCAATCAATAATCTATATTTAATACACTTATTCAATTAAGGATCAATGAACATTCTGACGACGGGGCGAGCTGATTGGGCGCTCAATTAAAAAAAGGAGGGGGCAACCCGCATCCCCCCAGCATGCAACAGTCGGTATTGTTACCTCTGCAGCGTAAGAGAGAGAGAGAGAGAGAGAGAGAGAGAGAGAGAGAGAGAAGGAGAGAGAGAGAGAGAGAGAGAGAGAGAGAGAGAGAGGAGAGAGAGAGAGAGAGAGAGAGAGAGAGCTCCTTTATTGCTCGATGCTAAATTAATTGCACCAATTATTCACGGGGAGAGTTGTCTGGCGGCGGCCTTCGGGGGGCGCGGCCTGACCGCTCTCCCTCATTTTTAATTGGCTGTCCTGTTGAATAATTGATTGGAGCAAATGTGAAATGGATGGGAGGTCCGAGCGTCCTTCATCACCGCGGCGACAGCACCGACGCTCCGCCGGACGCCGTAAACAAACAGGAGGGAATGCAGCAGATACACAGGACCGGGTCCAGGTCCAGGACCGGGTCCAGGACCGGGTCCAGGACCG
>CM070092.1:18991315-18996315 GCA_036178185.1 Liparis tanakae
ACACACACACACACACACACACACACACACACACACACACACACACACACACACACACGCTGACAGAGCCAAACACAACATAAGTTTACTCAACACAACGCTCTCTCTCTGGGCCGCGTAGAACTCTGAGCACCGACGACAAGAAGAAGAAGAAGAGGAAGAAGAAGAAGAAGAAGAAGAAGAAGAAGAAGAAGAAGAAGAAGAAGAAGAAGAAGAAGAAGAAGAAGAAGAAGAAGAAGAAGAGTGATGACCTCTCATGGCCGCGGTATGAAATGTGTTATCAGCGCTGCATCCAGAGGAGGATCTGTATTCCTCACCACGAGTCCAGGAGGGAGAGGATGTGTGTGTGTGTGTGTGTGTGTGTGTTCACTGAGAAAGACATCTGTTAGGCCTCGTATGCCTGCAGGCCGAGCCGTGACAGAACCAAGATCTATTTTCTTACACCCACAAACGGAAAGACATGCAAGAGTGTGTGTGTGTGTGTGTGTGTGTGTGTGTGTGTGTGTGTGTGTGTGTGTAGCAACAAACCACACACACACACATACGCGTAATCTCTTTTATGTGCAAACATACACACTTATTCCTTGGGGCAAAGAACTATACGATTGGAGAAATGGTGTGTGTGTGTGTGTGTGTGCGTGCGTGTGTGTGTATGTGTGTGTGTGTGTGTGTGTGTATGTGTGTGTGGCGAGCTGAGATGCTCTGTTAGATGTCTGATTCTGGAGGAAGACATTGACAGATGACATGTACACACACTCCCAAACAACACTTGTCTGATAGCAGTTAAACAGCAGAAGACAGAAAGACACACACACACACACACACACATACACACATACACACACACACTCTCTCACACACACACACACACACACACACACACACATACACACATACACACACACACACACACCAGAGGCTGATGTACTGAGCGAGTCGCGGTGCGACGTCGGTTGACAGGAGATAGCGCCGCAGCCCGGGGTGCTGAAGTGCAGCGTTGCATTGTGGGATATTTATCCGAGGCGCGGTGACCGGCGGCGTGACGCTCACACGCGTGTGCGTGTGAAAACTCACACGTAGGAAGCGTGACTGCAAACCCTGGATCCTAACCAACGGGGTCACAGAGGTCACGGGGTCATCATAAAAAAGGCTTCTTGATACAAAGACACAATCGATATAAATATGACAACAACAACAACAACTTAACAACGGCAAAACTGTGTGTGTGTGTGTGTGTGTGAGAGGCGGCACTTAAGACGGCCCATAAAAAATTGTATAGACATTATTTTTGAACATTTCTGCCCCTGAAATGACAGTTAAAGACTGTTCATCCTTTATATTTATAATATATATTATTTTGTGACTTAGTCACTTAGACACACCCACATATACACTTGGACACGCCCACATATACACTTAGACACGCCCACATATACATGTGGACACGCCCACATATACACTTAGACACGCCCACATAGATACGCCCACATAGACACGCCCACATATACACACCCACATAGACACTTAGACACGCCCACACATAGACACGCCCACACATAGACACGCCCACATAGTCACTTAGACACGCCCACACATAGACACGCCCACATATACACACCCACATAGACACTTAGACACACCCACATATGCACCCTCACATATACACTTGGACACGCCCACATATACACTTGGACACGCCCACATATTCACTTAGACACGCCCACACACTATTAGACACGCCCACATCTTCACGCCCACGTATACACATAGACACGCCCACTTTGAGGACCGCTTCCCAAACCCATGGAGACATTTAAAGAACTAAACAAAGTGTCCGGTCCTCATCTGGAAAAAGTCCGTAGCACAAAGCTCTGGAGACACTAAAGTACCCCCCCCCTCTCTCTCCTCCTCCTCTCCTCCCCCCCTCTCTCTCTCTCCTCCTCCTCCTCTCTTCTCAGGTGTCAGAAGACGTTCCTGCCTGTGGACGTGTGAAGGTGCCACGCCCCTTCTGAGTGCTAATTTACCCTTTTAGGTTTAATCTCCCAGTGAGAGGCTTTCCTCGCCCTTTAATTAGGCTATGGGGAGTCGACAGCAACACTAAACACACACTTACACACACACACACACATATACAGACACACACACATATACATATATATATATATATATATATATATATATATGTTCACACACACACACACACACACACTCAGAGGCTGCACGGTCCCGGAGACAGTCCTCCTCTGAGGGGTTCACACCCGGCCTCCCCTCCTCTACACCCGTCACCACGGCAGGAAGAAGAAGAAGAAGAAGAAGAAGAAGAAGAAGAAGAAGAAGAAGAAGAAGAAGAAGAGAGAGGCGGTCATCTCTGAACCTTTTACATTTAATATATATTCGTCAAGTTGAAGCTGCTTTAAGCCACACAGACCTGTGTGTGTGTGTGTGTGTGTGTGTGTGTGTGTGTGTGTGTGTGTGTGTGTGTGTGTGTGTGTGAAGATGTTGGCGCTATGCTATTTAATTTAATTCCATTTATTTCTTTATTTAGCTCAATATCACACATTCCCCTTCAAGGCGTTCCGGTCCGTACCATACGACCCCCTGACCTTTGACCTCACACGGGATCAGGAACGACCCCCAAAGAAATAAAATAAAAAACCCTTCTAGGGGGGAAAAGGTGAAGAACCTTCAGGAGGGAACAGAGGAGGACCCTCTGCAGGAGGAGGTCATGTGACCAGGAGGAAACATTTAATGACCTTAAGGGGGGGGATCCAGACCTCTCTCTCTCTCCCTCCCTCTCTCTCGCCCTAAAGAGGGAGCACAACAACATCAGTGGTGCTGTGGACTTGTTATGTTGGAATAGGAGGCTCTTAATTGGGGTCTGACGGTGTAATGGGCGGCCCCCCTGATTACCCGCTCTGCACATCGGCCTCAATTAGCCGCTGATGAGCAGCCGGGGGATTCACTTAGAGCGGGGAGGAGACTAAAATACGAGCCTAATAGGACACTGTATCACAAAACACGGGCCGGCCGGGTTAAGGAGCCGCTAATTGGTTGTTTAGTTGGGGAAGTTGAGCCTTCTGGTAATTGCAGACGCAGAGACGTCTGGAGAGCCACCAACGGGGGGGGGCAGAGGGCAAAGGTCACGGTGGAGATCTCAGAGGAGCACGTCAAGCCGTGTTCACCCGCTGGAGGAGAGGTCAGGACGGGTCGCCGGGCGGAAAGAGAGGAGTCTGGCCTCGCTGAACACCTCGGCTCCTCGCGCCTCGTCTCCTCGTCTCCTCACCCCGCTTCCTTCCTTCCTTCCTTCCTTCCTTCCTTCCTCTAGACGCGTGTTTCTCTTCCACTTCGATGCCGTCCTCCCTTCCTTCTTTCTTTCTGTCCTCTCTCTCGAGACGGATAAGGACCGTGTCGCGAGGAGGAGGAGGAGGAAGAGGAGGAGGAGGAGGAGGATGGGATGAGTCTTTATAGGAGCGGTGGCCTGTCTGGGTCCCATAGTCACTGCGTGTGTGTGTGTGTGTGTGTGTGTGTGTGTGTGTGTGCCCCCCCATGGGGGAATTCTCCAATTAACACCCCGACTGGCTGCAGCCGCTCTACGTGTCGCTACATGCCGCGTGGTGTTTGGTGTTTGGCGTTGGGCGTTGGGCGTTTGTGCGGTCGGGGAACACGAGGCGTGACCACACGGAGCGACACGCGGGCCGCCGCCTGTCGACCGGCACGGAGATCAAAATAATAAGAAGATATATTCAAGACGTTGAGGAGGTTATACATAATGATGTTCATTGTAAATATTAATGTCCTTCTTCTTGTGGCTCAAAGGAAGGCCAGTTGTATAGCTTCTCTCACCAGCATAACTGTTTTCAGCTGCGCTCACACAAAAATATCCTGTGCTCTTATTTTGAAGGTTTCAAATTAAATGGATTCATGTTCTTATGTAGAATATCTTTGACTCAAATAAACAATAATCCAATGCAAAAAGGGTTATGTAACAATATGTTTGGGAGTAGTTTATATATTTATAAGTTTCAGGTACACCGGCCCTTTAAGAGGGCGGCCATGATGCTGATGTGTGTTTATGATTAATTTAACGTTATCCTCATTAGAAAAAAAACTGTGCTTTTAAAAATACATTATTAAATAAATTAAATAAAATAAATAATTAAATAATTAAAATAAAATAAATAATTAAATAATTAAAATAAAATAAATAATTAAATAATTAAATAAAATTATAATTCATTAAATACATTTAAAAAAAGACCCTAAACTTTTAAACGGTCGTGCGTACACAACATTAAGTCCTCGCTCCTCCTCCCGCTGCAGGTAAACCTCTTTTCTCTAATCCATCGGACGCCATCGTGGCGTCGGGCCTCAAAGGAAGCGAGCGCCCGGCGCCGCCCGGTAATCTGCCTCCCTCTCTCTCCCTCTCTCTCTCTCCCTCTCCATTAACGCCCATCACGCCGCGGCGCCATACGGACGGCGGCACGAAGACGCCGGTTCATCACTTACGCTGACGACTTGATGTCCTGCGAGGTGTGATGCATTGTGGGTTGTTGTCGCTCCGCGTGTCACATGTAACACGTTGTTATTAGGAGCAGATGTTGCTGCTATCGCCCGGCGTCTGCGGCTTTCCGTTCGCGGCGTCGACACCGTGTCATATGCGCCGAGGAAGCCGGGACACATTTGCATGACACGCACACCTGTCCTCCACCACACACACACACACACACACACACACACACACACACACACACACACACACACGTCGCCGTGTAACACAATACACGCAAGTAGAACTCCGGAGAGCAATGTTTCATTACCTGACGAACAGAAGGTGAAGGCGTGTGTGCGTGTGTGTGTGTGTGTGTGTGTGTGTGTGGGGGGGGGGTAACTTAAAGTAAAAGCCGCCCGACACATTTCTGTTTACACATTTCTGTTTACACATTTTTCTTTTGTTTAATAAGGGGCCAAAAATATATGCAAACGAGTGTATTTGCCGGTGG
>CM070092.1:19016315-19023815 GCA_036178185.1 Liparis tanakae
AGCCGTTGATGCCTGTTTTATATGTTTTATTTATTATTTATTTATTTATCAATTCTGCTCGTTTTATTTATACACATTTATACGTTTATAGAAACGACATCGGGGATAAAAAAAACAAAAAATAGACAGAATGAAATACTTAAAAAAAAGAAAACAACGTATAGACTATTGTAAATTCATTAATTTATGAAGATACACGACACTTGTTGACTTTTAAGCCGTTGATGCCTCGTTATGTTTTATTTATTTTTATTTACTTATTTTTTTATCAATTCAACATTTACGTTGCAGATTTTCCGATGATGCTCGTTTTATTTCTACACATTTATACAAATATATTAACTAGTGTACGACATCGAGGATAAACAACTAAAAAGAGACAGAATGAAACTAAAAAACTAAAAGAAAACAACGTATAAACTATTGTGCATTCATTGATTTATGGAGATACACAACAGATCTATTTTAAACCGTTGATTCCGGAGTTTTATCTTTTATTTATAATTATTTAATAATTTTTTATCAATTCAACATTTACTCGTGCAGATTTTCCGATGAAGCTTGTTTATTTATACACATTTATACGTATATATTAACCAGTGTACAACATCGAGGATAAACAACTAAAAAGAGACAGAATGAAATACATGTTTTTAAATAAACATAAACTATTGTACATTCCTTAATTTATGAAGATACACGACACTTGTTGACTTTAAGCCGTTGATGCCTGAGTGTTATGTTTTATTTATTCTTATTTACTTATTTTTATCAATTCAACATTTACGTGTGAAGATTTTCCGATGTTGCTCGTTTTATTTATACGTATATATTAACTAGTGTACGACATCGAGGATAAACAACTAAAAAGAGACAGAATGAAATACATTTAAAAAAAGAAAACAACGTATAAACTATTGTAAATTCATTAATTTATGAAGATACACGACACTTGTTGACTTTAAGCCGTTGATGCCTCGTTATGTTTTATTTATTCTTATTTATTAGATTTTTATTGAGAGTAGGCATCAAATCCACATTTACGTTGCAGATTTTCCGATGATGCTCGTTTTATCTATACACATTTATATGTATGTATTAACTAGTTTAGGACATCGAGGAGAAACAACTAAAGAGAGAGAATGAAACCAACATAATAAAGAAAACAACGTATAAAGTATTGTAAATTCATTCAGACACGTAAGGGTAACGTATGTTTGTTTTCTCCTCCTCTTTATAAACGTCCATCCAGAGCTTCTTAATCTTATTTCCTCTTTAAATCACTTATAAAAACCTTTTGATAGAACAGTTTGACGTGACGTCGTCCTGAAGCACTTCTTTGGTTCCTTCCTTTATATATTTTATATTTTATATTTCTGTATCTTTGATTCTGTTGGTTCGGCCTCGACTCTGCAGAGCGCTTTGTAAACTCTCATTTTAACGGTGCTATATAAATCAAGTTATTATTATTAGTTTTTAAATTAGAAATGTGCCGCCTTAATGTTTTTACTGATGAGTCGACTACTTTATTTGGTTGTATGTTTTTATAATAAACGTCTTTATTAAAGTTCTGTTCTTATTGTCCTCTGATGCATCTTTAGGGTTAAATGTTTCCCTCTTTAAACCCTGGACCCCATCGTGGTGGGCAAACACTCCTGAGGATCAGATGGATTTTATGCACACACACACGCACGCGCGCGCGCACGCACACGCACACACACACACACACACACACACACACACACACACACACACACACACACACACACACGGACCAGCTGGGCTCAGGGGGGAGGAGACACACACTTGGCAACCAGATGGATTTTTTGGGGGGAACTACACACGACGACCACTAGGCTTTAGGGGAAGAGACACATCCTCCTTCCTCCTCCCTCCTCCATCCCTTCCTCCTCCATCCCCTCATCCTCCATCCTCCCTCCTCCATCCCCTCATCCTCCAGCCTTCATCCTTCATCCTCCCTCCTCCATCCCCTCATCCTCCAGCCTTCGTCCTTTATCCCTTTATCCTTCCTCCTCCCTCCTCCATCCCTTCCTCCTCCATCCCCTCATCCTCCATCCTCCATCCTCCATCCCCTCATCCTCCAGCCTTCGTCCTTTATCCCTTCATCCTCCATCCTTCCTCCCCTCATCCTCCATCCTTTATCCCTTCATCCTTCATCCTCCATCCTTTATCCCTTCCTCCTCCACCCTCCTCCTTCTTCTTCTCCTCCTCCTCCTCCATCCTCCATCCTCCATCCCCTCGTCCTCCAACCTGCTCCCCGTCTGGAGGAGGAACAGCTCCTCTCTCATCTCTTCTCTCCTCACACAAGCGTCTCTGTTCAGATCCCAGTTGGCCGTTGTGGATCCGGCCCTCCCCGGATCGGGAGGTGAGGGTTTGAATCCGGCGGACGGAGTGTGTGTGTGTGTGTGTGTGTGTGTGTGTGTGTGTGTGTGTGTGTGTGATGTTGTTAAATCGGTGCAGATGGACGAGCCGCCGCGTCGCCGCCGGGCCAAGAGCGCGTGTCTGTTTCTTTCTCTCGGAACAAAGCTGTGAACATTCCCAAATTAAAGTGAGATTTTCACACGTTTAAAAAAAAAATAAAAAAAATAAAAACTTCCATTTTGTCTGCAGAAGAAAGAGAAAGTACACGGCGTCGGCTCCAAGTCGATAACCCTTTGTCCCGACGCACGGAACACCAGGCCTTCAAAGACGGGAGGAGGAAGAGAAAAGATGCAAAAACAAAACCCTGTGAAACGTCGGTGGAGGCGGCCGTGTGTGTGTGTGTGTGTGTGCGTGTGTGTGGGGTCTCACCTGTGTGTGTGTGTGTGGTCTCACCTGTGTGCGTGCGGTAGTGGTCCTTCATGGCCGACAGGTTGAGGAAGGCGTAGTGACACGACGGCCAGGCGCACTTGAAGGGTTTCTCCCCGCTGTGCAGCTTCATGTGGTTGTTCAGGGCCCACTTCTCGCTGAAGGAGCGGTCGCACAGCTCGCACTCAAACTTCCTGCAGGGGGGGAGGAAGAGGAGGGGGAAGAGGAAGAGGAAGAGGAGGAGGAGGGAAAAAAGAAGAGTTATTTACTGATCCCAAGGCCGACGTATAATGCTACACGATGGAAATGGGGGTTGCTGGGTAGTCGCGCTCACAGCCGCAGAAGCACATCTACGCCCACACACACACGCGCACACGCACACACACGCACACACACACGCACACACACACGCAGGCTGCTGTGTGTCATGTCTGTATAAGCAGGCATTGATTTTCCTGTCCTGGCCTGCCACCTCCACCATTTATTCTCTGCTTTGCACCAGGGCCCAGAGGACCGGAGAAACTCTGTTACAGGCCACACACACACACACACACACACACGCACACACACACACACACCCTCAGGGCCACAGTTCACCTGTCCCGCGCCCCTGACCACTTAGCCGCGGCTAAATGAGCCGTTAGCATGGCGCTCGCTCGTGTCTCCGCCTCCTTCCTCCCGACGCCGTGTCCTTCTGTCGCTCAGAGATGTGACCCGACAGAATGTCTCCCCGTCGGCTCCTCATGCCGACGCCACCAACAGCTCAGTGTTAGTTTTAGACACACACACACACACACAACCACACACACATACACACACACAACCACACACACACACACACACAACCACACACACATACACACACACACACAACCACACACACAACCACACACACACACAACCACACACACATACACACACACACACAACCACACACACATACACACAACCACACATACACACACACACACACAACCACACACACACACACACAACCACACACACATACACACACACACAACCACGCACACAACCACACACACACACACAACCACACACACACACACATACACACACACACACAACCACACACACACACACACAACCACACACACACACACACACAACCACACACACATACACACACACACAACCACACACACACAACCACACACACACACACAACCACACACACACAACCACACACAACCACACACACACAACCACACACACACACACACACACACACACACACACACATATATATATATATATATATATATATATATATATATATATATATATTAAATACTGTGTAGGATGGTTGCACCTATATTCTTCTGCTGTGTTATTCGGCTGCATAAGTAAAAAACTAATTTAACACAAGAGAAGAAGACGTGTTTGAGGTGATCCCTCCCCCCCGCTCTGTAATCTAGACCCAGGAGTCGTAAATAAATGGCGCCGGCGTTCGTTCAGATTTCTTTTAGGAGCGGCGTCCGTCTTTAACCGCTCGCCGTGTCCGTTTCACGGCGAGCGGCGCGACGCTCACCTGAAGCGGCGTGTAGCGTGTGTCTGAATCAATAATTCAAACTCATACATCTTCCTTACTGGAAGAAGTCTGGGGGGGGGAGGAGGGGGGGAGAGAGGGGAGGAGAGATAGGGGGAGAGAAAAGGAAGGGAATTAGAGATGCGGAGAGATAGAGAGGAAAATGTGTTCTGGCTTCCATATCAATCTATATGTTCCATAAAGATGAATCTAAATGTGATATGGATGTCACCCCCTCTCCTCCCTCCTCTCCCCCCCTTCAGAGGACATTTTAAGCTCACTTACCAAAAGAAGGATGTTTAAAATGGCGCCTTTTCCTTTTATCACCTGGCTGGAGGCTCCCGTTGTGGTCGAGGCTTTATTTGACTAGCAGATGTACGCCTGCATCCCCCCCCCCCCTCACCCCCCACCCCCGCGGTATTTCATATGGAACGGCCCGTCGGCCGAGTCGCCGCGGGAGAGGTAAATAAGATGAGTGAAGAGATGCTATCTTTGTTTTTATCGTGAGCATTATGCACAACACTCGGTGCTTTATGAGCTAAACGGGCCGTTGTTTATCACAAGGGGGGGGGGGGGGAGAGAGAGAGAGAGAGAGGGAGGAGATGGAGGAGTCAGGCCTGGCAGAGAGCGTTGCTGTCCTGTGATCCGACGGAGAAGAGAGAGAGAGGTAGGCGGAGGTGGGGAGAGAGAAGAGAGAGAGAGGTAGGAGGTGGTTGGGATATATATATGTGTGTATATATATATATATATATATATATATATATATATATATATATATATATATATATATATATATGCATATATATATATATATATATCCATATATTTATATATATAAATAAATATGAATATATATAAATATATTTATTTATTTATTATATAAATATATATATATATATATATATATATACATATATTTTATATAAATAAATATGAATATATATATAAATAAATATATGTTTTTATATATATATATTTATATAAATAAATATATTTATATATATTCATGTTCTACATAACTAGTGTCAGAGCAGCCCAGTCCCTGAGGATCAGGTCTGACCCCCAACAGGGTCGCAGCAGAAGAAGAAAAGACGCGACTCTTTCCCACAGACTCACTACCGCCCCCTGGTGGCGGGGCGCTGCTCGCTGCTCGCCGTGTGTTCTCGGCGTGTTGAAGGATTTCCTGTTTCTATCTTTCCTCCGATAAAGAGGGATTGATACGTGAGCTGCTGCTCGGGGCTTTGATGTCACAGTAATCAATTGTTGTTGTTGTTGTTGTTGTTTATTTTAATTGTTTATTACGGATTTCTTAATTATTTTTAGGTGTGGGGGGGGGGTCGTGTTGGCCGACAGAGGAAACAATCAGCCGAAGCTCTCGCACTGCAACACAAAGAGAGAGAGAGGGATGGAGAGAGAGAGAGAGGGATAGAGAGAGAGGGATGGAGAGAGAGAGAGAGAGGGATGGAGAGAGAGAGAGAGAGAGAGACAGACAGAGAGAGGCCGACGCTCGCCTCCAGCCAAACTGACACAAACAGACAACTTCAAAGTGAAGACTGTTGTTTATTTGGTGAAGGGGAAAAAAAGGGGGATGGGGGGGAGTGAAAAAAGAGAGAGAATATATCTGATATGCAACTGTCAGGAGAGCATTTCACACGCAAAATAGCGAGCGAGTGAGAGAGATTACCTGGAGGGAGGAACATGACAGCCTTCAGTAGGTCAGGATGGATCACCCCCCCCCCCTAGTCTCTCTCTCTTGCTCCCTCCATCGCTCTATCTGTATATCTCTCTCGCTCTCCGCGTCCCCTCCCTCCCTCCCTCCTTCCTTCCCTCCCTCTCCCATCCGGTCTTCAGACTCCATCGCTCTGCACTCCCGACACCCGGCAGCTTAAATCAGACTAAATTAGCCGAATGAAGATTAAATCGTTTTGGCCCCGAGAGAGGAGGAGGAGGGGAGAGGAGGAGAGAAGAAGAGAGAGGAAGAGAGAAGAAGAGAGAGGAAGAGAGAGGAAGAGAGAGGAGGAGAGAGGAAGAGAGAAGAAGAGAGAGGAAGAGAGAGGAAGAGAGAGGAAGAGAGAAGAAGAGAGAGGAAGAGAGAGGAGGAGAGAGGAAGAGAGGAAGAGAGAGGAGAGGAAGAAGAGAGAGAAGAGAGAGGAAGAGAGAGGAGGAGAGAGGAGGAGAGAGGAGAGAGAGAGGGAAGAGAGGAGAAGAGAGAGGAAGAGAGAGGAGAGAGAGAAGAGAGAGGAAGAGAGGAAGGAGGAGAGGAGAAGAAGAGAAGAGAGAGGAGGAGAGAGGAAGAGAAAGGAAGAGAGAGGAGGAGGAGGGGAGAGGAGGAGAGAGGAGGAGAGAAGAAGAGAGAGGAAGAGAGAGGAGAGAGAAGAATAGAGAGGAAGAGAGAGGAGGAGAGAGGAAGAGAGAAGAGGAGAGAGGAAGAGAAAGGAAGAGAGAGGAGGAGGAGGGGAGAGGAGGAGAGGAGGAGAGAGGAGGAGAGGGGAGAGGAGAGAGGAAGAGAGAGGAAGAGAGAGGAGGAGAGAGGAGGAGAGAGGAGGAGAGAGGAGGAGAGAAAGAGGAGGAGAGAGGAGGAGAGAAGAAGGAGGAGGAGAGGAGGAGAGGAGGAGGAGAGGAGAGGAAGAGGAGAGAGAGAGGAGGAGATATAGGGAGAGAGAGGGAGGAGAGAGGAGGAGAATATAGAGGAGGAGAGGGAGAGGAGGAGGAGAAGGAGGAAGAGAGAGGAGGAGAGAGGAAGAGAGAGGAGGAGAGAGGAGGAGAGAGGAGGAGAGGGGAGAATAGAGGAAGAGAGAGGAGGAGAGAGGAGAGAGAGGAGGAGAGGAGGAGAGCAAACGTGTTTGACTGGACTCGGACCTCCACATGTGTCTGAGGAGAGACTCTTCTCCTAATGGGAGTCAATTGAAACCTGATTAGGGGAGGGGGGAGGAAGAGGAGGACCAGGAGGAGGAGGATTGGGGGACCAGGAGGAGGAGGACCAGGAGGAGGAGCCTCGCTGCATAAACACCGGCACACAAACAGAGATGCTGCTGATTTATGTTTACCTTTAATCCCCGGAGGAAGGGAGGAGGAGGAGGAGGAGGAGGAGGAGGAGGAGGAGGAGGAGGAGGAGGAGGAGGAGGGAGATAATGAAATAAATAAGG
>CM070092.1:19043815-19048815 GCA_036178185.1 Liparis tanakae
CTCTCAGACCAGATAAATCGCGGCGCCGCGGCGCGGCTAACCGCATGTTTTGCCACGAAGAAAAAATATTTGTTCACGGCTGTAAATACGTTCAGATGAACGCCAGGAGGAGCGGATTGGAAGGCCGAGTCGAGGCTAACGTGCTACATTAGCCCTCTGGAGTCTGGGGACTTTTTTCCCGATTTTTGCAAAAAAACCTTGTATTATGTATAATAATAAAAATTCCAGAACAATCTCAGCTCTCTATATAATGAGGCACAGCTGTCCTCAGGCACAAGGGGATAAAGAAAATATGTCCCTAAAGCTCAAAATGTAAGATTGTTATAAAGTCTTCACGTCTCGTGTGAAAACACACCTTTACTCACCTGGACCAACCGTTTGGTGTTTGAAAAAGCACAAAAGCAGTGAAATATCGTAATAAAATGCTAGATATATGTAAAGAAAGGTCTAAAACCACATTTAGTTTGATGTTTTTTGGAGTATAAACGATGTGGTCCGTCACTCCTTCACCAGAATGATGAAGATGGGACTGAGAAATGAGAGTAAAAATAAAAATAATATTTTAAAAACAGAACCAGTGAAGTCGCGGCGCAGCGTGTATTCTTTTCTTTTTATTTACAGCCTTAAATTTAATAATTTAGGGCGTTGAGCCGCCGGACGGCGCCGGCCTCTCGGAGCGAGGCGGGCCGGACGCCGCCGCGGTGCGGGCGCCGGCCCGCTGCTGATGTTGGCGTTATATTTTTAATCAGCCGGTCAAACTGATTTATCGGCGGCGGGACGGAAAACACTTTTTTTTCCTCTTCTTCTTCTTTTTGTCGTTGTTGTTGTTTTTTTCAGCTGACTAGAGCAGGAGGAAGCTCCTCCCCCCCCACCCCCGGTAAAAGAGTCTAATTGAGGGGGGGGGGGGAGACCTCCGTCCCCCACCTCGGTGCCCCTTCAGGGATTAGGAGTGTGATGAGACACACACACACATACACACACACACACACACACACACACGACCTCTCTGGCCCCCAGTGGGCAGATTAAACTGTGGGATAACAGGGCTGCACTTGGGTCCGTTTACACCCCCCCCCCTCTGTGTCTCCTGGGGATATACACCAACAGTATCTGAGATGCCCCCCCCCCCCCAACACAAAAACTAAAATGAACTGTGGAAAAAAAAGAAGCTCCAACATGATTCATTCTGTCGTTTACAGGACGATGTCTCTGCCCCGTCCTCCGAGAACAAATTCAATATAAGAGGAAGAAGAGGAAGAAGAAGAAGAAGAAGAAGAAGAAGAAGAAGAAGAAGAAGAAGAAGAAGAAGAAGAAGAAGAAGAAGAAAGGGAAGAAGGGATGAGCGTAGAAAACAAAAGAAAAAGAGAGCGATCAAAATGCCGCAAATAAAAATCAAATACGTTAAAAAAAAATTAAAAAGTGGAAGAGGTGTGGAGAGAGATTTATAAATCAGACCCGTGTCTGAAAAAAGAAAAAGAAATGAAAACCAACAGAAAATGAAAAAAAAGAGGGTGAAGAAAGGGAAGAAGGAATGAGCGGAGAGAAAGAAAAAAAAGAGAGCGATACAAATAAATAATGAAAAGATGCTGCAAATAAAAATGAAGACGGTGGAGGAGGTGTGGAGGTGTGTCGAGAGATTTATAAATGTAACCTATAAACAATAATAAATAACTCTCCGACCTGAGCGACGGGGAGACGATGAAACATCGAGAAGAAACAAACAAAAGACCACGGACTCTAATCTCCGACCTCGCACCTTGAAACAGAACCAGGAGCGGGAAACAAATCAGAGGATCAGAAAGTCTGAGAGTCAGAGAAAAAAGAGTCAGAATCAGAGAATCAGAATCTGAGAATCTGAGATTTAGAATCTGAGAATCTGAGAATCTAAATCTAAGAATCTGAGAATCTGAATCTGAGAATCTGAGAATCTGAGAAGTTGAGAATCAAAATCAGAGAATCAAAATCTAAGAATCTGAGAATCAGAATCTGAGATTTAGAATCTGAGAATCTGAGAATCAAAATCAGAGAATCTAAATCTAAGAATCTGAGAATCTGAATCTGAGAATCTGAGAAGTTGAGAATCAAAATCAGAGAATCTGAGAATCAAAATCAGAGAATCTAAATCTAAGAATCTGAGAATCTGAATCTGAGAATCTGAGAATCAAAATCAGAGAATCAGAGAATCAGAGAATCAGAATCAGAGAATCAGAGAATCAGAAAATCTGAATCTGAGAATCAGAATCAGAGAATCAGAAAATCTGAATCTGAGAATCAGAATCAGAGAATCAGATAAAAGAGAGAGTCAGAGACTCAGAGACTCAGAGGCTCTGGTGATGATGTAATACTCGTCGATCCCATCAAAGGACGACTCATTGAGGCTCAGAGCGCCCTAACCCGGGACTGTTGCCGGGCAGGAGAGTGATCGCTCCGCTCTGACACCTGAGACGATGACATATAAAGTAAAAGAAGCGTCTCTCTCTCCTCGCCCAGCAGGACGAGCGTCCGTCCGCCTCTCGTCCAATCAGACGACAGGACCTCCTGGAGCTGCAGAGAGAGGACGGCGCCGAGACGTTCACACGGCGAGAGAGTCGTGACGGGCGCCGCCGCCTCGGCAGCCAGCGCACTGCTACAGCGCTCGGAAAGAAGTAGACACACACACACACACACAGGAACACACACACACACACACACACACAGGAACACAAAGGATGTCTTTGTTTGGCGATTGCTTGCCGTTGTCTTGACACCCACCATCTGCCGCCCGGCAACAGAGTAGAGGGAGAAGACTTCCTCTCTGGAAACTCGCCCCCCCCCCCAGCCCCCCTCGACAGAAACACCCTCACTCAGATGCCCCCCCCCCCCCCCCTCCCCCCGCCGCTCCACATGTTGAACTCGATGAACGCAACGATTTCTACCTCTTTTTTTTCCGGCGTATGACGTGGTAAACAAACGATAAACAAACACAAACGATTTAC
Organism: Liparis tanakae; assembly: GCA_036178185.1. NCBI lineage: Eukaryota > Metazoa > Chordata > Actinopteri > Perciformes > Liparidae > Liparis > Liparis tanakae. The sequence continues at coordinate 19,046,791 of CM070092.1, forward strand.
AGTAAGAGACGTCTACCCCCCCCCCTCCCCCCCCTCCCCCCCCCCCCCCCCCACGCCTCCAAAGCCCTGAGAAAACTCACAAGATCCCATTCAGTCATCTAATAAAGCCTCGTCTCATTGAAGTGTGTGTGTGTATGCGTGCGTGTGTGTGTGCGTGTGTGTGCGCGTGTGTGTGTGTGTGTGTGTGTGTGAGAGCACTCGGAGGTAAATGAATAAATAAATAAATAAAGCGCTCTATGCAGATGAGGCGCGGCGCCCATTCATCACCTGCGCCCGGCGCCGCCCGTTAGCGGGCCGCATATCCTAATGAAGGCGGGCATGCAAATGAGGACGGCCTTTTTACCCCCCCCCCATTTCTTCTTCTTCTTCTTCTTCTTCTTCTTCTTCTTCTTCTTCTTCTTCTTTCTTTACAGCTCTACATCAACGGGGTGGGGGGGGGTGGGGGGGGCTGTGGTACCAGACGGCGGCCTGTCGGACATCTTTACGGGCGACTTTATCTCATCCCGGGTGAGATCGGGGGGGACTGTCGAGGGGGAGTCGGACCCTAAGGGGGGGCGATGCCGATAGACACCTTTATAGACACCTGTTCTATAAAGCTCGATGCAACATGGCTATGGACATTTAGAATAATAATAGAATGATTTTCATTCACAAAAATATGCATGCACACACACACACACACACACACACACACACACACACACACACACGGAGGGTTTATATCAGATAAAAGTGAACAGGGTCACCGAGATGTTTTGTCTCCCTTCTCCGCTCAATAAAGTTCTATCTGTCCATCTTTGCATCAGTCTGCCCCCCCGCCCCCCCCCCCCCCTGTCAACAGTGACCAGTGGAAAGGGGGAGGGGGGAGGGGGGGGGGACCAGCCCCCCCCACCAGGCGGGGTCCTGCGCTGTCGGCGGGAGGCGGACACAAAGTTATGCCTCCTTACCGTGACTTTGAACTTTTCTCAGATGAGGCATAAATATTGAAATATTAAAATGAAAGATGCGGCGCAGAGGGGAGGGGGGGGGGAGACGGAGTGGGGGGGGGGGGAGAGACAGGCGGCCCACTGAGAGGGGAGACAAGGCCCTCACCCCTCTGCCAGGCGGCATCCAGCAGCCGACAGTTATGGACAGGAAACATTACGGAGCTGGTAATTAAAGCAGAAACTACAACGTCCTGGAAGAAGAGTTTCACACCAGATCCATTACAAGAACACACACACACACACACACACACACACACACACACACACACACACACTGAGGGCTGCTGAGCACACAGGACACACATCTATACATTTATTTATCATTACATACATCTATCTATGCATCTATATATCTGTCAATGTATATATACATCCATCTATCTATATATCTAGTCATCAAAAGATCCATCTATCTAAATATATATTATATATATATATGAGCTATATAGATGTATAGGGTGAATATATCTAATATATATATATATATATATATATATATATATATATATATATATATATATATATATATTAGATATATAGATGTATATATAATATATATATTACATGTATATATATATTAAATATATATTTAAATATACATCTATATAATCCATCCATCATAATATCCATCCTTCTCACTAGATTCATTCAAAATAATAAATAATAAATGAAATGGTGACCAGCTTCATATATATATATATATATATATATATATTACTATATCTCTATATTACTATATCTCTATATCATTATATCTCCATATCTCTATATCTCTGTATCTCTATATTTCTGTATCTCTACATCACTATATCTCTATGTCTGCGTATCACTTCTCAAACACATGTAGGCCACTAGACTCTCACTGAGTGACTGAGTGGGGGGGGGGGGGGTGATGGCACCAGACGGGGGGATCGGTGACACCGGGCGTGTCAGCCGGTGACGGCTGCACTCTGCTCGGACCGGCAGCCCCTGCAGCGCCGTCAGAGCCGCCGACACGAGCAGCCACGCACCGACAGGCCGGACACGGCGCCGCGAGGAG
>CM070092.1:19053815-19056315 GCA_036178185.1 Liparis tanakae
TGTGGTAAATACCCAGTTACGATAGATCAGGTGTCTGAACATATATACATATGTACATATGTATACATATGTATATATATATATGTATATATATGGCTCTTCAGGTGACGCATATGGCTCTTCTGAGTTAGAGTTAAATAATAATCTCCTCCGCCCCCTGTAACTTTCTCTCTCCTCCAGATGACAGCAGCAGTGATGTCAGGTCCCTTTCTCAAAGACGTCTTTGTTCTTTTATTCAAACACACACATTCAGCCTCCGTCAAAATGAGAACGCACACAACGTCACACAATCTACAGACTGAGGAGCACTCGGAGGTTTTCAAGACATTTTGATGAGAGAAAACTGAAGACTCAAAAACCTGTTTAGAGAAAATCCCCGGAAAAAAAAAATCTTCTAATTCTACTCCAAGTCATGGTCACGCACACACACACACACACACACACACACACACACACACACAGCAGCCTGTGCACCCCCACCACCAGGCCTCCTCTGTCAGAGAGCGTTACTCGCGGCGCCTCATCGCGGCGCTTGGCGTCCTCGCCGCCCCACAACAAAACAACGGCGAGCTATAGCAACGTCGTGGACGGCCGCGGCGCCCGTGACACAATCCGGGAGCGAGCGGCGAGCAAACGTGGCACGACTTAAAAGTGAATTAGCCCCGCGCGACGAGCCGGGCCTCCGCCCGTCACGGGGAGTCGCTCAGCGCTCCTCTAAGGCGAAGCAGATGGCGTCGGAGGAGCGAGCGACGCGGCGACCACGACGGAGGGCTCGCCGCGTGGGAACAGGAACGTGTGATTGGACGAGTCGCACACCGAGTCACATGACCTTTCACACGAGGAATGTCATGTAAAAAAGTAACAAATAAAACGGTAAAAAGTTACATCGTACACCCAAAGTCACACACAATAAAACTAAAAGTAGTAATATATATATATATATATATATATATATATATATATATATATATATAAATATGTATATGTAAATATATTAATATATATATACATATATATTTATTTATTTTCATATATATTTATCTTTATTTATACATAAATATATATAAATAAATATACATATATATACATATATACACACATATGTTTGAATAAATATGTATATACATAAATGAATATATATATAAAAAGATATATACATAAATGAATATATATATAAAAAGATATATACATAAATAAATATATAGAAAAAGGTATATAGAAAAAAAAATATATATATATATATATATATATATATGTATATACATACATAAATATTTCTGTATATATATATATATATGTATATACATACATAAATATTTCTGTATATATATATATATATATATGTATATACATATATAAATATTTATATATATATATATATACAGAAATATTTATGTATATATATATATATATATATATATATATATATATATATATATATATATATATATATATACATACATATACATACATAAATATTTCTGTATATATATATATATATATATATAAATATTTATATATAAATATTTAAATATATATATGCCACCAAGTGAGAAGTGACAGCATGTTCATCTGGACCTCTCTGAATCTTTCCTGAATCCTTTAGTATTTATCACAGTAAAGATGAATCACACTGATTCTTTTAACCCCCGATCCAAAGCATGAACCAACAGAGAGGAGTTGACTCCTTCCTGGCTGTGGAGTGAGGTCACGCTCCCCGCCTCCAGAACACACCACTTCAAGACGCACACGGATGTCAGATGGGATAAAAGTCCCCCGACAGCCGTGTCTCGAGACAATAAAACACGAAACTCAAGAAGCAAAACACAGAAGTGATTTCTCCATGAGAACGAGGCGGAAAGAGAGGATCATTTAAAGACTACATCATGACGTATCGCCTCAATCACGGTCCTTAAAAACGCCGGGACACGTAGCTCAGTGTGGCACGAGGACCTCCACCCAGCCATCCGTGTGTGTGTGTGTGTGTGTGTGTGTGTGTGTGTGTGTGAGATCGGTCTGGATGTCCTGTCTTGCTGCGTGGAGGTGGAAAACACAGTAGGGAGAGAGTCACACACACACACACACACACACGATGACTAACACACACCGGCCCACACTTCTCTCTCACACACACACACACAACGTGAGCTTCGCTGCCCTCCTCTTCCTCCTCTTCCTCCTCTTCCTCCTCCATCTCATATTCTAATCTCCAGCTCATCTCACCTCCCAGGCCGACTCATATTTCAGGGCCGTATCTTTACATTTTCTATTATCCTCCACGGACACACACACACACACACACACACGGACACACACACACACACACACACACACACACAATGGAACCATCCTTAGAGATACGGAGCAGGCTGTTCATTTTATATTTTTGGGTGATGTTCTTCCTCAGTTAGCAGTCGCTGTCCCTGAGTCTGCTCTTCCTCCTCCTCCTCCTCCTCCTCCTCCTCGTGAAGGAAGTTATTACTACAGACATATACTAGAC
>CM070092.1:19061315-19071315 GCA_036178185.1 Liparis tanakae
AAGAGGCATTAGCATAGAGAATAAGTCTCTCTCTCTCTCTCCCCTTCCTTCTCTCTCTCTCTCTCTCTCTCTCTCTCTCTCTCTCTCTCTCTCTCTCTCTCTCTCTCTCAGAGCCACGGTAAGCAACAACTCTGCCTAACGTGAACTCCTTTTCATCTTCCGAGGGACGCAGCACATTTAGCTCCTTCATCAACGGCCTTTCATGTGCTACCGAAGAGGAGGAGGAGGAGGAGGAGGAGGAGGAGGAGGAGGAGGAGGAGGAGGAGGAGGAGAAGAAGAAGAAGAAGAAGAAGAAGAAGAAGAAGAAGAAGAAGAAGAAGAAGAAGAAGAAGAAGAAGAAGAAGAAGAAGAAGAAGAAGAAGAAGAAGAAGAAGAAGGGCTCCATGGGGGGCGGAGCCACCGGGGGAACGGCGTGGTCGCGGTCCTGAGGCCGGACGCTGATGGCGCCCGCGTGGCGCCGAGGGGCGCTCGGCTAGCCGGTTCCACATTCCTATGTTTATTTTAGTCTTCATGTGAAATGTATGGACGAATGTGGAAATATCGCCAGACTCGTCCTTGAGATGTAACTCATGGAGAAGGGGGGAGGGGGGGGGTGAGGGGGGAGGGGGGGGGTCAGTCTGGGCTGACTGAGCTCAGACTGGGAGGCCAAGTGAGTTGAACAGCAGCATCTCTGCTCAGCATCAGCAGCCATGCTGGAGCAATCTGCTCCTCAACTCCACCGACAATCAACGGGCCTGAACCCCCCCCCACCCCCCGAGACCTCCTCCTCCGAGGTCAGAAATATATATATATATATATATATATATATATATATATATATATATATATATATATGCTAAAACCGGCACAAAGGCAACGGATGAAATAGAGAACCTCATAGAAAGTATTTAGACCTCGTTCAAAGGTTCTGGTTCCTCGTCTCTGGCTGGTTTCAAACTGCAGTTCCCTCTTCCCACCACCGGGTTGCCCGTGTGCATTTTCCACGCCACTCCTTCTGTCTCTCTCTCTCTCTCTCTCTCTCTCTCTCCATCTCTCTCTCTCTCTCTCTCTCTCTCTCTCTCTCCATCTCTCTCTCTCTCTCTCTCTCTCTCTCTCCAGTCAGAACCGGGAAGCAGGAATCTGTTCTCCGAAAAAGTGATCGCTGCCGACAGGATAATGTTTGACTCGTGTCAGGGCGATAACCCCCCCCCCTCCACATCGTTCTGCGTGTGCGTGATCGCGTGTGTGTGTGTGTGTGTGTGTGTGTGTGTGTGTGTGTGTGTGTGTATCTGTATCCGATTCCGAGAGAACCGTAGAATCAGAGCAGGGCTGATGGGGGTCAGAGGCGTCACGCTCACAATCACAGCCGACGCCCCGCTGGGCGAGTAACGCCAGCCGAGCGTCTGTCTGTCTCCTCTCTTCTTTCCAGAACACACACACACACACACACACACTCACACACACACACCTCCCTCCTCCGCCCACCTGGCCGTTTGATGATGCTTCACTCGCTCATGACAACGCATCGATTTTGCTTCCAGCCGCCGTGTAAGCCGTCCGCCTGGAGGAATCCATTAGGGCCCAACAGTTCTCATCCTCCCCTTGAGTGACAGCCATGACAGCCCCCCCCACACACACACTCACACACACACACACACACTCACACACTCACACACACACTCCCCCAATTGCCTGGTTGCAGACAGCTCTGCACTCAAACGGGTCTTTTTCACAGCAGCTCTAATAGTTTAAAACGCTTACAACAAAATGACCAGGCACGGACCCACGCCCCCCCAGGCCACGCCCCCTCCTCTTCCTCTTCCTCTTCCTCATGTCTGCTCCCTATCATTTCCTCACAGCGACGGTCTGGAGAGGCTCGTGAGAGGGAAACCACGACGGGGGAACAGGGGGGCGTTTACCCCCCCCCCCCCCCTCACCCCCCCCAGGGTCAGCAAGATGGTTCCTCCCGAGGTCGCCACAGGGAGACATGAATGCGCTCTGTGTGCGCCACAAGCCGGCGGTTGTTCAGCGCGGAGGACGCCTCCCCAGGTCGAGGTCGCCCGGTGGCCGTTCTTTCATTTAAAAAAAAGGAATAGGTAGGACTTTCCGAAGGCCACACACACACACACACACACACACACACACACACACACACACACACACTCACACTCACACTCACACTCCGACATTCTCCACGTGGACGACCTCTAAAAGCGTGCGGTCGTCGCGCTCCCCGACACACGGACGTGGAGGCTTCGCTTTCCCCGGCGGGCCGCGTGGCGTCCGGAGGCCGCGTGGCTCCGCCTCCTCAGCCACCCGGGAAGAGAGAGAAGAAGAAGGAAAAAAGAAAAGCATGACCCATGAAAACACGACCCCGGGAGGAAACTCAAGTGTCACACACACACACACACAGTGAAGAGAGGGGACTGAAGGGTGGATTGAGGGGGGGGGGGGGGGGACTGAACAAGTACCCGGTGATTAATTAGCTAATAATTAAGTCACGGGGTAATATGCATTTTTTCAATTAATTAAACCTTGCCTTGCGCCATAAATCAAGCGAAACTGTCAACGTTTCACAAATTAAATATAAACGTCTCCCAACGATAACGGCGGCGACGGCGGCGCGGAAGCGACGCAGTCCAGTGCCCCGAGAACCAGAAGAAGAAGAAGAAGAAGAAGAAGAAGAAGAAGAAGAAGAAGAAGAAGAAGAAGAAGAAGAAATGGGGCCCATGTGTCAAAGAGGCAGCCCGAGGCCTCCGCCACACACACACACACACAGGCACACACAGAGACACACACACACACACACACAGGCACACACAGAGAGACACACACACACACACACACAGAGACACACACACACACACGCACACTGAGCGTGTTTTACCATAAAGATGAGATTCCTCTCAGACTTCCGTTTACAGATCGTTCATCACGCGTTCCACGAAGGACGATTCAAGCAAACTGACATAATATCTCTGTTTACACACACACACACACACTCCCAAAGACACACACACACACAGATGTGCGCACACACACACAAACACACACACACAAACACACACACACAACAGTTCACAGGCAATTAATCAGGAATAAACAATGCCTGCGTATTGTGCATTATATGTGTTTTACTACCTTGTGTCTCTTTCTTTCTCTTTTTCTAATTCAGTGTGAAAAGAAAATGTGTGTGTGTGTGTGTGTGTCCACTAATTATTACAAGCTGCACCCAAAAAAAAGATATTTTTATAAACTAAAGAATTTGGGGTCCAATTTTCTTCTTCCTCTCTTCTCCTGTGTCCTATAATAATAATATGTATGATGCCGTTAGTCCAGCAGCTACGAGCCATTCTACGAGCCCAAACTACGAGCCATCCTACGAGCCATCCTACGAGTTCATCTTAAGGTCCATCCTACGAGCCATCCTACAAGTCCATCCTACGAGCCATCCTACGAGTTCATCTTAAGGTCCATCCTACGAGCCATCCTACGAGTTCATCTTAAGGTCCATCCTACGAGCCATCCTACGAGCCATCCTACGAGTTCATCTTAAGGTCCATCCTACGAGTCCATCTTAAGGTCCATCCTACGAGCCATCCTACAAGTTCATCTTACGAGCCATCCTACGAGCCATCCTACGAGCCATCCTACGAGTCCATCTTAAGGTCCATCCTACGAGCCATCCTACAAGTTCATCTTACGAGCCATCCTACGAGCCATCCTACGAGTCCATCTTAAAGGTCCATCCTAGCAGCCATCCTACGAGTCCATCTTAAAGGTCCATCCTAGCAGCCATCCTACGAGCCATCCTACGAGTCCATCTTACGAGCCATCCTACGAGTCCATCTTAAGGTCCATCCTAGCAGCCATCCTACAAGTCCATCCTACGAGCCATCCTACGAGTCCATCTTAAAGGTCCATCCTAGCAGCCATCCTACAAGTCCATCCTACGAGTCCATCTTAAGGTCCATCCTGCAGCCATCCTACGAGTCCATCTTAAGGTCCATCTTAAAGGTCCATCCTAGCAGCCATCCTACGAGCCATCCTACGAGTCCATCTTAAGGTCCATCTTAAAGGTCCATCCTACGAGCCATCCTACGAGCCATCCTACGAGTCCATCTTAAGGTCCATCCTACGAGCCATCCTACAAGTCCATCCTACGAGCCATCCTACGAGCCCATCTTAAAGGTCCATCCTAGCAGCCATCCTACGAGCCATCCCGGATGCAGGAGTCGTCCCCAAGTTCCCGTGTGATCTCTCCCTCTCTTCGACTCGTTCTCGTGGCGAACGCGTCGCCGTCGGCCAGAATACTAATGCGGCCGCGGGTCGGAATAAATTACTGCTCAGATTAGCAGGAAGGAGGTTTTATTTTTAGAAATTAGAATATTTGTTACATTATTAAAAGGGGGAACTTCCTTTGATTCCCCCCCCGTCCCCAAACTGCCTACCTGTGTAAAACACAAGTCCTCAGTGGGCGTGCACACGGCCCCGGGCCTCCTGCAGCACGCCGCTATGCTCGGCACGCCACACTCACAATCTACCGCCACAGCACATCCCCCCCCCCACCCCCCCACCCCCCTCATCCGGCCCTTTTCATTATTCAATCACGTCTTTTATTGTTAACGTGTCCGTTATCAATACAGGATCGACAACTATATGCAAATACGACGCGGAGAAACATGGCCGCCGGTGAGTTAGACCACGCCCCCTTTTGAGAATCCACGGACCAATAGCGTGAGGATCGGCATCCTCATGTTGAAGTAGCCGGTTGAAGTAGCCAGAACAAGAAGAAGAGGAAGAAGAACAAGAACAACAACAACAACAACAACAACAACAAGAATACATAGAAGAAGAAGAAGAAGAAGAGGAAGAGGAAGAAGAAGAAGAACAACAACAACAACAAGAACAACAAGAACAACAAGAAGAACAAGAAGAACAAGAACAAGAAGAACAAGAAAAAGAAGAAGAACAAGAAGAAGAACAATAACAAGAATAACAAGAACAAGAAGAACAAGAACAAGAACAAGAAAAAGAAGAACAAGAACAAGAACACGAACAAGAAGTACAAGAACAAGAAATACAAGAACAAGAAGAACAAGAACAAGACGTCTGAATCCATTTAGTGAAGACTTTTCCGTCGACTGATTTAAAATAAATCTCATCAGACCGTTTTAATTATTGCAGTAATTAGTCAGATATATGTTCCTTCACTTCATATCGATCCGTATAGCCTGAACAGTTAGCGATGCAGAGGTCTGAGTATTGACTACACACACACACACACACACACACAGAGACACACACACAGATACGCACACACACACACACACACACACACACACACACACACACACACCTCCCCTAACCCCTCCAGGGCTTTGATATCCCTCTCTCTCCTGCCCCGGGCGCTTGGATGGGTTAGTGTGTGTGTGTGTGTGTGTGTGTGTGTGTGTGTGTGTGTGTGTGTGTGTGTGTGTGTGTGTGTGTGTCGGGCTGTTTAGGCTGATGGGCCCTGGAGAGGACAGATGACCAGCCGAGCAGAAGGAGCCGAGGAGCTCCTCCGTCCCGGCGGCCGCACGGCCATTTGTAGTTTCACACGCAGAGAGAGAGAGAGAGAGAGAGAGAGAGAGAGAGAGAGAGAGAGAGAGGAGAGAGAGAGAAAGAGAGAGAGAGAGAGACCCATTTGACACCAGTGGGATGAAGGAATGTGAGGTCCCCCACTGAGCATGACGCTCCTACTTTCCCCCAGACGAGACACCTTTAGCAGCACCTCTGAAGCACACACACACACACACACACACGGCCAAATACACGCACACACACACACACACACACACGCACACACACACAGGGTTTCTCCCTTGATTTCTATGTATTGAATGGAGAGTCTGACTGTAATCTGAGGGTTTCTCTTATAATTGTCCTTCTTCTTCTTCTAAGTTGTTTAATCCAGAATGATCTCCTCTCGCCCGGCGGCGCCCGGCGGTTTCCTCGCTCTGAGGAACGTCCTGACGGAACACATAATATGATTTCACGGCGTCCATTGAGCCCTTCACCAACGATCTGTGTAGGAGCGGCCATCACACACACACACACACACACACACACACGTCCAGTGGAGTGTGTGTGTGTGTGTGTGTGGAACGCTAATCGGCATGACAGAAATAAAATAAAGAGAGTTGGACTCCGTCAAAACATGCATGGCCCCTTAAAGCGAGCGGAGGAGCCGCCCGGTTCCTCTCGGCCATCGATCCCTATCTGGGTTACTACGACGGCTGTGAGGAGGAGGAGGAGGAGGAGGAGGAGGAGGAGGAGGAGGAGGAGGAGGAGGAGGAGGAGGAGGAGGAGGAGCTTAAGACGTTGCGGGCGAGCGAGGGGGGCGAGCCGCCTCGTCCTCTGCGCTGGTCAATAGCTGCAGGCGCCACAGGAAGGGCGTTCACACATGTGCAAACACTCACGGGTGACAGTCACGCCCCCCCCTCATGCTACACACACACACACACACACATATATATTTATATACATGCTGGTAAAGGGATGCCTTCAGAACCAACAGATTGGCCCTCTGACTCCCGGGGGGGGGGGGGGGATTGATTTCTCTGGTCTCTCTCTCTCTGGTCTTCCTCTCTCTCTCTCTCTCTGGTCTTCCTCTCTCTCTCTCTCTCTCTGGTCTTCCTCTCTCTCTCTCTCTCTCTCTCTCTCTCCCCGCGAGGTGCCGGGCAGGTTTCTAACCTCAGCCTCTAACCTGAGTGTTAATGCACACAGAGACATCATGTCCATTGATCCGGCGGCCACACAGCGTCTTTAAATGTGTGATGGGGAGGGAGGGAGGGGAGGAGGGGGGAGGGGGAGGGGGGGAGGGGGGGGCAACATGGGGGGTTTATATGCTAAATTAGCGGGATCGTAGCCTCCGTGTAGAAGGAGCCACAATTTACTACGCAGTTATTACCGCAGTCGGCGTTATGAAAATAGCCGGCGTACTGCCCTCGCTTTAATTGTACTGCATGTAGTGGGTGATAAACTTTTTATTTATATATATATACATACATATATGCATACATACATACATACATATATGTATATATATAAATATATATATACTCAATAAATATATGTATAAATATATCTTTTAAAACTAATTATTTATATATATATATATATATATATATATATATATATATATATATATATATATATATATATATATAGCTGGTGTTGGATGCATGCAGAGTTTCTAATATTAGATGAAGTAAAATAAATAGTTTGGCTGAATATATATAGATCAAAATATAAATATATATAAATATATGTATAAATATATTAACAACAAAAATATCTATATAGCTGTTGGATGCATGCACTGCAGAGCTTCTAATTTAGATGAAGCAAAAGAGTAGCTGAATATCTATAAATATAAATATGTATTGAAAATTATATTTATATATATATAAATATATATAAATATAAATATATAATACAATAAATATATATATTTAATAATTATATGTATAAATATAAAAACAACAAAAACAATATTTATATGTGTGTATACATTATCTATCTATATAGATATATATATATATATAAATATATATATATATATATATATATATATATATATATAGATATCTATATATATATAGATATATATATATTACATACAGCTGTTGTTCTAATTTAGATGAAGCAAAAAGCTACTTTTGTCTGGCTATGCAGCACCTGCCCCGTCGGCGGAGCGGGACGAAGCAGAGAGCCTCCACCCTGCGGTGGTACACATCCTGTCTGCTAATTATTGTTTAAAAAATACCAAGGATTAATAATGCATTAAAAGACAACCAGAAGGAGAAGAAAGAGAAAAGAAAAAGATGAAAAAACGCCCCAGCCATAAAACATATGTATTTTTAATATGAATCTCGCTGAATCAATACCCTCAATTAGCAACGGCGAGCAAATTGCCAGACGAGGCGTAATTACTGGGAGGTCAGTCGGTATTATTCACAGTCACTTTAGTTTACCGCATTAGAACGAGACAGGACGTCGGGGCCTAAAAATTATAAATTCCATTCCCATATCTGTCCTTTTCTGATTTAGATGGATGGAGAATAATTAAGTCCTAATTATTCAGATCACTTAAGGCTCTTTTTGTGGGATCCACAGAAGAGATGCGGCGGCGTCCGTCACGTCGAGCCGCCGCCGCCCACCTGACCGACCACGGCGGGACACCAACATGTAAAAGAACCGCTCCGGCTGCCTGTCTGCCCCCCCCCCCCCCCCCCCCCTCCAGCTCCACCGTTTCCACCTCTGAGGCTCTTAAAGAGGCACACCTCCTTTAAATTCATCCATATGCAAATTCCGAGATGTGATTTGCATTTTAAAGTATTTAACTCCCCATATTTATTGGGCTCCGAGGCCTTGCTGATCATTGATTTATGTGCTTCCGGGCAATCATATTTCCATATTTTGTGTGCTTTTTAACGACAGTAATAATTCAAATATGCAAAAAGTTGTTCTTTGAACGATATCTTTAATTATATCCTCAAAGCATCGTTCCTTTTCTCTCTCTCTCTTTTCTCCTCCCAGAGCCCAGATTGTCTTTGAGTGAAGAAAAAATAAAAATATATAAATAAAAGCTGCTGAAGTTTCATAAATTAACGTGCGGTGAGACGTCGTCGGGCGAAGCTGCGGTCGGTTACCGTCGGTTACCGTCGGTTACCGTCGGTTACCGTCGGTTACCGTCTGCAGCTCAGAGGCTACAAACAGACTGGGGGGGGGGCTCCCTGACCTTGTCCCCCCCCCCCCCTCTTACCTTTATTCAAGCTGACATTCTTTCACACACACACACACACACACACACACACACACACACACAGAGAGTCTCACGACCCCCCCCCCCCCAACAGAGACTTCCTCCGTCACCTTCCCTTATTACAGTTGTCAGAGTCGCCGCCGCGTGCGCTTATGAAAGCCGTCCCCCCCGCCACATGATTTAAAGTGTTGTGTTGTGTTGTGTTGTGTTGTGTTGTGTTGTGTTGTGTTGTGTCGGGGTCCCCCCCCCCGCCCCCCCCCCGTTCGACATCACCCATAATCCTCCTTTGTGGTCTTTTTTTTTGTCTTTCTAATTGCGAGCGCGGCCGACTCACACGGCAGACGAGTGGCGTTTGGTCGCGGAGGGAAAAAGAGACGAATACAAACACGGCCGGAGAGTCGATAAATAAAGAAAAGAGGAGAAGAGATTCATCGCTGGACATAAGAATAACAATCGCACACCGAGGGAACGATGCGGGGACGATGCGGGGACGCCGCAGAGCGCCGCAACGTCCATACGGATAAAATAATAATAATACAAATAATTACAAAAAAAATGTACAGTGGTATTTTTAATGTGGGATAATCATCTCAGTGTGTTAGATAATACATTTAATATATTTGGCACGTTTGTTTTTTTGCAAACAAACATCAAAACTGTGAGGAACAAATCTACACACACACACACACACACAGCAGCTCTTACACACACACACACACACACACACACACAAGCTCTCTCTCTCACACACACACACACACACACACACAAGCTCTCTCTCTCACACACACACAGTGTCTCCTATGAATTTGAAAAGCTAGTACAAATTTATAAATATAAAAAAAAGATATGTAATCAAATATTAATTTCCTAAATTGTCCTTGAAAAATAAAGTGGGAGGGGAATTTTAAAATAATTGTTTTTTTAGAGCATCATAAATATTAACCACAGTCATTATTGTTATGGTAATAATAAATATATTTTCTTGATCATTTGTATCCTCTAGAAACACGGAGCGTGGGCCGAGAACACACACACACATACACACACGAGGAGCAGCGAGAACACACACACACACATACACACACGAGGAGCAGCGAGAACACACACACACACACACACACAGGAGCAGCGAGAACACACACACACACACACACGAGAGCAGCGAGAACACACACACACACACACACGCGGGGAGCAGAACACACACAC
>CM070092.1:19078815-19088815 GCA_036178185.1 Liparis tanakae
TTCCATTAATTAAGTTAAATTACTCCTGACTGCTGCCCCCCCCCCCCCCGATAGGGTGTCAACACCAGGAGACACATGACTGTGAACCTGCAATGACACGGCCCGACACTTAAAGCTGAGTTACAGCCGTCCGCGCTCCGTCCGCGGGCAGATTACCAGACACTTTGTGGTGGAGTTAAGCGCCGGCCGCTCCTTCGCCTCCACCCGGCGTTTTAATAAGTGCACAATGGATGACACTCGCACTTCTGACAATGAGAGGACCGATATTTTAATTACGACGCCCTTTTTTTCATCTGCCATCCTCTTCATCTTTTAATTGCAGCTGTTAATCACTCATTACCCCCACCCCACTCCCTTCTACATGATTAACTCCATAGAATGGATTGTTCAGCAACATTGTTCTTTAAATGATTCCAGTTTTAAAAGGGGGTAAAGTTTGTATTTCTTTTTGTTCGGAGGTGGAGGGAGATAATGTTGTTCAACCGTCTCTACCGGACAGAGACACACGGCCTCCGTTAGCTGGGCAGAGACACCTCCGTTAGCGGGGCAGAGACACCTCCGTTAGCCGGGCAGAGACACAGGGCCTCCGTTAGCTGGGCAGAGACACCTCCGTTAGCTGGGCAGAGACACCTCCGTTAGCTGGGCAGAGACACCTCCGTTAGCCGGGCAGAGACACCTCCGTTAGCCGGGCAGAGACACCTCCGTTAGCCGGGCAGAGACACCTCCGTTAGCCGGGCAGAGACACCTCCGTTAGCCGGACAGAGACACAGGGCCTCCGTTAGCCGGACAGAGACACCTCCGTTAGCTGGGCAGAGACATCTCCGTTAGCCGGGCAGAGACACCTCCGTTAGCCGGACAGAGACACCTCCGTTAGCCGGGCAGAGACACCTCCGTTAGCCGGGCAGAGAACAGAGACACCTCCGTTAGCCGGGCAGAGACACCTCCGTTAGCTGGGCAGAGACACCTCCGTTAGCCGGGCAGAGACACCTCCGTTAGCCGGGCAGAGACACCTCCGTTAGCCGGACAGAGACACGGGGCCTCTGTTTTTTCTAGACTCCTCTTTTTCTCGTCATTTTTCTAATCTCTCCTCTTTTCTCATTATATTTTTCTACCCTTTTTTCTAGTCTTTTTTTCTAGTCTCCATCTCTTCTTCGCTGCCCCAAAAAAGCCAACGCTAATAAATAAAAAAGCATTACTAACACTATTCTATTTACTATTTCACCGACATCCTGCAAGTTGAGATTTAATGAAAACTGAAAAAAGACCACAAGAGGTTTTCAATGTTTTGGGAGCCGGTGAGACGCGCAGAGCGGACGACGGCCTCCTAAAGTAACCGGTCCTCCCCGGTCCGGCCGTTTAGTGTCTGGACCTCAGCGATGGTTTTTGTTTGTCTCCTGATTAAAGCCCCCCCCCCCCCCAGGCCCGCTAAAGAATATGAGATTGTTATTAAAAGCTAACGGGACGGATGTGCTGACGGGGAGCGCCTCCTTCCTCTCCGTCTGCGGCGCCGAGGAGGAGGAGGAGGAGGAGGAGGAGGAGGAGGAGGTGAGGGTCCCATTCCAACTCTTTTCAGAAGGCCTAATTTTTTCCCGCCGGCACGAGAGCGCCGGAGCCGAGCGACCGATCTCCCTCAAGAACCCGCGGCGTTAATTTGAAACACAAATCGCGTTTGCTTCCAGTTTTTTTCTGCTGAGCCCCGAAACCCCGAAACCGGACTAATGAAGCCATACGTCCGGGGTCCGGAGACGCCACACACACACACACACACACACACACACACACACACATATATACACACCCGAGGGGGGAATGAAGTTTGACAATCCCAGAAGACGCAAAATACAAAAAAATACAAAAAAAGTAAAAGAAGTGTTCAACCGTGGATTTAAATTGATTCATGGATGCCGTCTCTCCTCCCTCCCTCCCTCCCTCCCTCCCTCTTTCTCTCTTTTCCCTCTCTCGCCGTATTTCGGCGCGAGTGTGTTTTCTATTGCAAACATCATTTTCCAAAACATCAGCCCGAGGCTACTAAACACATCCAATCCATTATGCCGCGTTTTATCGTGTTACGGGGGGGGGGGGGTAACGGGCTGTAAAGCTGTCTCGGTCATAAAGAGCGATCGCAAGGGTGCCGAGTCAAACCCCGAACGCCGCGCGGCTCCTCGCCGCACGCCGCGGCGAGGATAACGAGGCGCGGCGTTCGTCACATACTTAACCTTTCCGGCCCGGCCTCCTGCATTATCTCTGCGGTGACCTTTACCGTTACTCATCTCGTTCACGGTAATGGCGCACTACATTTAGTTAAATGCGTCAAGAGCAAAAATGTGTTTATTTTCTCCCGGTGAATGGGGACCGGCGGCTGACTGACAACAGCCGTGTTCCTCTCTTAAGTGTGTCGTCTCCCCCCCTTAAATATGAAATATTACTTACTTAAATATGAAATATTGAAGTACGTGGCGAGCCGGTTTATCTCTTCCGGAAGGTTCAAAAGGTTACGCAATACCCGACGCCTCGTGGACCAGAAGGCCGCCACACACGGCCTATATATATATATATATATATATATATATATATATATATATATATATATATATATATATATATATATATATATTTATTTATTTATATAAAATATACATATCAAATGTATATAATAATATATAATAAATATATTTATATATATTATATACATAATATATAATATGATTTAAATGATATGGAATAATATAGATATATAATAATATAAATATATATTATATCTATTTATTATATATAATATTATATCTATATATACTAAATATAAGTAACTTTTCTTTATTAGCTGTATTCCCTAAAGATAATTCATGATGATCATATTGTTGTTTTCCATTTATGACCTGTAGGTCAGATACAACAACTTTATTTTATGTATTTATTTTTCATTTGATGTATTTTTTGAACATATATATATATATTATACATATAAAATATAATGGTATAATATATATATTAATACATAACATCTAAATGATATATCATTTAGATGATATATAATATAATATATATTATAATATATAATATAAAATATATAATATATAATATTAATATTATATATAATATATTATAATATATAATATATATATATAATATATATTATATTATATATAAATAAGTAACTTTTCTTTATTAGCTGTATTCCCTAAAATAATTCATGATGATCATAAGTTTTTTTTTACCATTTATGACCTGTAGGTCAGAAATAACAACTTTATTTTATACATTTTGTTTTATTGTATGCATTTTTGGGACAATATATATATATATATATATATATATATATATATATATATATATATATATATATATATATATTCACGCCAAGCTTGAAACAAGCGACACATCCGGAGCTCTGAGGTTCACGACATCGACACGCAGCGTTAACCCCTCAGCCGGTAAGGAGCGGGGGGGGGGGGGGGGGGGCACGACGCGTTTCACGCCCCCCTCCTGCTGTACGAGCGGAAGGGGGCGGGGTCGGAGGGATCTTAGCGAAGCCGCTAATGCACGTGATGATTAAGTGTAACTCAAACACCGAGCGTGTTGTTCGCGGCCTGACAGCCAGTAATTTGCTGTATTATATTCCGCGGTTTTAATTGCACGCCGCCGACGTGTCCCCTCCGACACGTTATGAAGCGATGATGTACAATTATTTCGGGGGGCGGCGGGAGATCACCGGAGTGACATTATAATCATCCTCATAGGGATCCCTCTCTTCATCTGCAACAACCATTACTGTTTAAATAGGGAGAAAGGGAGGGGGGGAGGGGGGGGGAGGAGAAGAAGAAGAAGAATTAAAAAAAAACACATAAAAATAGTCCCGCCAGAATCTGCTTGAGGATTACGGAGGATCCCGTCAGGGCAGAAGGAGCGAGGGCGCGGACAGACAATGGCGGCGCTGAGCTAAGTGACGGCTTCCTCTGGATAAGCGGCGCGCTCAGACGCTCCTCCGCCCGTCAGCGCCGGGCGCCGCCGCTCCTCGTGCGGCGGCGCCCGGGCATTAAGGCACATTACAGGGGATGAGCCACGCGGGGCGGAACTGATGGGCTATTCCGGGGAGCGGACCAGACAACCTCACAAGAAGACAGGGGGAGGGGGGGGGGGGGGACGTAAGAACCCTGACACGAGCCAGCCCCATCCTGTTAACAGTCAAATCACACACACACACACACACACACACACACACACATGGAGTCATGACTATATATATTCTCTGCAAAGACTAAGTCAAGAAAATTGAGACAAGGGAGGAGAGGGGGGGGGGGGCAGCTTCCTCCAGAGGCGGCTGAACTTCGGCGCTTTGCAAACTTTCCGTTGCGTCTTCGTGTCGCGAGAAAAACAAAAATGTAATTTTTTTTTTTTTTGCGGCGCCGCCTCGCGACCCGCGGCCACGCGGCGAGAGAGACCCGGCGCTAACACTCGGGGCGAGGATATTAAAGCCATGCCTCAAAGCGTTTAGACGCTTTATGCATAATTTAACACCTGCGCTTGGACGTCCGGAGCATCTTCGGGGAGAGGGCGAGCGAGCGGGGCGGGAGAGAGAGAGAGAGAGAGAGAGAGAGAGAGAGAGAGAGAGAGAGGCTGGAAATGCTGAATCCAGGGCCTTTCTCTGCTGCATGATGGAGGAGAGGAGAGGAGGCTCATTAAGTGGCCGAGATCCACGGAGGAAAGAGAAGAACACGGAGAGAAGGAGAAGGAGAAGGAGAAGGAGGCGCCGCCGGACAGTAACGTCCTCGTGTTTTTCATTTCTTTCTCCCGACCAATTAAAGATGAGGAATCTCATCTCGTATGCTAATCGCCAATTTTGGTGCTTCTGCTTTTTTTGTTGCACCTAAATACTTCTTTACGGGGATAATTAAGACGGAGCGCAGCGTTTAAATAAGAGAGGCGTGTGTGGGCGGGGGAGGGGAGGGGGGGGGGGGAGACAGGAAGCCCGTAGAGTGTTGGGAGGAGGCGAGGAGGAGGCGAGGAGGAGGCGCCGCCCGGGTTGGATTGGCAGCGTGGTCAAGGGTTCCTCTCCGGCCCGGCCTCGCATTTGCATTTGTTAATTAAAACGCCGCAACAATATGATCTTTAACCATCAACACACACACACACACACACACAGAGACACACACACACACACACACAGAGCGGCTCCATCAAGAGCCCAGATAATCTTCCCCGGGTCTGAAACTCTAAGCGGGGAAAACACGGCGATCGATGGAGGTGAAGAGGATCTTTTCTTTTTCTTTTTTCTTTCTTTTAAAGGAGTGGAGAAGAAGGTAAACGCGGCGGTGGATTCTGCTGACGCCGCCGCGCCGGACCAAACGGCAATAAACTAAGAAAAGAGGCAAAAGTCGGTAATCTCCCGCGGAGACCCCGGGAATAAATTAATGAAACACAAATATTTATTGTATGAAGAAAAGAAAAAAAAGAGTAAGAAACAAAAAGCAAACAGCCCCGAGACGGTGTTGTGTTAATTGAAATGATTAATGTTGATTACAAAGAAATATCAGGATGTATTGCCCCCCCCCCCCCCCCGCCCGCCCCCCCCTCGTGGTTACGATGTCGTTGGCGTCCGCACGCACAACTTAAAATCACGCCACAATCTCACTTAAAACATTACATACCCCGAAACACCGGCCATCCATCAGCGCCGCCGAACACGGGCCAAGGCCGGGGCGCGTGTGTGTGTGTGTGTGTGTGTGTGTGTGTGTGTGGCCTTAATGAGGGTGTTTCTGGGGGCTTCTTTGTGTGCGCTGCTCTTTAGTGGAGGAGGGACGGCCGGTGATCACTCAGCGCTGAAAGCACACACCGGGCCGATTTGTCACCGGCGGGCCGCCGCTGGCAGCGCCCGGCTCCTCCACGCCGCGTGATTTGTGAAACCGTGGTGGGGGGAGGGGGGAGGGGGGAGGGGAGGGGGGGCTGTGTTTAGTAGTCCCATTTAAAAATATATATAAAAAAACATATTCGGGGAACGGCTCTGCGCGGGAAACGAGACGCCGTGTGGTCAGAAGCCGAGCTGGAGAGTGTGTGTGTGTGTGTGTGTGTGTGTGTGTGTGTGTGTGTGTGTGTGTGTGTGTGTGTGTGTGTGTGTGTGTGTGTGTGTGTGTGTGGGGGGGGGGTGAAACATGAGCCCCCTCCTCTCATTAGGAGACGCTGTGCGTTTGAAACCAAAAGCTTGTTTGCTGTAACATCTTCAGATAAACATCAGCCTCCTACTGGCCTCCTACTGGCCTCCTACTGGCCTCCTACTGGCCTCCTACTGGCCTCCTACTGGCCTCCTACTGGCCTCCTACTGCTCGCCTCCTACTGGCCTCCTACTGGCCTCCTACTGCTCGCCTCCTACTGCTCGCCTCCTACTGCTCGCCTCCTACTACTCGCCTCCTACTACTCGCCTCCTAGAGAGAGAGATAATAGATGTAGAGATGTATAGATTTATATAGAGAGAGAGAGATAGAGCGAGAGAGAGAGAGAAAGAGGATAGATGGAAGGATTTCATGTTTTTTTACAGATTGAAATCTTCCGACTTTGATGGGGACTCCCCCTCAGAACAGACGCTCCTCTCTCTCTCTCTCTCTCTCTCTCTCTCTAATGTCTCTCTCTCTCTGTGGTCGGGTTAAAACGGATTGAATTATGAATTAGCTCGAGACAAATGCAATTTAAAGTGGGCCGCACAAAAGATAATGAGCAGATCGCTCCTCAGACACCACGAAACCTCACACACCTGACTGGCCTGTGTGTGTGTGTGTGTGTGTGTGTGTGTGTGTGTGTGTGTGTGTGTGTGTGTGTGTGTGTGTGTGTGTGTGTGTGCATATAAATAAATATCTATAAATATCTATATACATATAAATAAATAAAAATAAATATACATATATATTAATAAATATATATATATAAATAAATATAAATAAATATACATATATATTAATAAATATATATATATATATATATATATATATAAATAAATAAATATACATATATATTAATAAATATACATAAATAAATAGAATATATATTTATATATATATATGATATTGATGTTCTGAAGCCAGACACGAGGGCGGTAGATGTTCAGACGTGTGTGAGACGTCCTCAAAAAGTATGACGCAGAACTAGCAGTTCTTCGTGGTGGAGGAAGGACATGATAACTGTTTCCACGGAGTCAATCCACAGAGATAAGCCCCGCCCCCTCCAAGGAACCAATGAAGCGAAAAAGCCACAAAAAGCCACGCGCGTGAACTCCACAAAGCGTTCTGAACATTCCCAACGCAGCATTACGGTCAACGTCGCCGTGACAACGTCGTGCGGTCGCCCCGCAGGTCGCCCGCCGGTCTCGGGTTCCCCCCCCACTCACCCACAGATGTCGCACTTGTACTCCCGCATGCCGAGGTGCCTCTTCACGTGGTTCCTGGCGTCGCCCAGCTGGGCCGTCGCAAAGTTGCAGATCTTACACATGAAGGGCTTTGATCCTGAAAGAGAGAGAGAGAGAGAGAGAGAGTTAATACACAGCAATAACACACTGTGTTAGAGGAGAGGAGAAAGAGAAGAGAGAAGAGGAGAGAGATGATGGAGAGGAGAAAGGATAGAGAGGAGAGAGTTAATACACAACAATAACACACTGTTTGAAAGAGGAGAGAGAGAGGATAGAGGAGAGAGGAGAGGAGAGAGAGGAGAGAGAGAGGAGAGAGGAGAGAGGAGAGAGAGAGGAGAGAGAGGAGAAAGGAAAGAGAGGATAGAGGAGAGGAGAGGAGAGGAGAGAGAGGAGATAGGAGAGAGGAGAGAGGAGAGGAGATAGGAGAGAGGAGAGAGGAGAGAGGAAAGAGAGGAGAGGAGAGGACAGGAGAGGAGAGAGAGGATAGAGAGAGAGAGAAGAGAGAGTTAACACAGTCTGTGTTGGTACGGCGTTGCCGTGGCGAAGCGGCGCCCCGGTCCAGGAGTCAGGTGTCATGGCGGCTCATCCCTCAGCGCCGGGCGCCGTTATTAGTTCTGTGGGACTCGACCCGCGGGAGAGACGCCCCCTCAAGAGCAGGAAACAAACTAGTCACACTGCGAGTGCCAGGCGTCCCTTCTTCCCCTCCGCTCTCCATCCATCCTTGTCACTCCCTTCATCTCTTACCTACTCTCCCCTCCGCCTGCGGATGCGTAAATTGGATTCCAAAGGTCAGGGCGAAGGCGTAAATCAATTGCGTGTGCGCGGCGCTCGCTACCTCCCGTTCCATCATTAAAGCGCTAATCACTCTGGCGGGCTTCTCGGGGAGGTTTCTCCCTAATTATTGTCATTAATAAGTCCGGGGGGGAGTGGCGGGGGGGGGGGGGGGGGGGAGGTTGAGAGAGTGGCAGAGCCTCCGCCCGCCATCCGTCATGTAAGAGCAGGGCGGCGAGGGGGCGGCGGCCCAAACACTTGCCAAGAGGTCCTTTCAAGAAACGCCGTCGCAGAGAGAGAGAGAGAGAGAGAGAGAGGAGAGAGGGCCTTCTACTTTTTCCTGATCCGATGTGAGGTCAAAGGTCAGGGATGTTGTGTGTGTACAGACTGTAAAGCCTCTGAGGCACAGTCGGAATTTATGATATTGGGCTGTATAAAATAAACTGAATTATAATATTATTTGCATTTTTTATTTATATATATATATATATATATATAAAATGTAAATTAATATATGTATATATATATATATAAATATGTATATATTAATTTACATTCTTTATTTATATATATATATATATATATATATATTAATTTACATTTTTTATTTATATATATATATATATAAAAAAAATGCAAATAATATATATATATATATATAATTATTCATATGTTATACATATAATATATTCATGTATATGAATATGTATATATAAATATAGTTTTATTAAATATATTTATATATATATATATAAATATTGTTATATTATATATATATATATATATATATATATAAAAATACATAAATCAGAACAAAAGGCAGATAAACACATTAAGAAGAATAGAAAACTATACATAAACACACTTCGCACCTAAATGTGCCGACACTTTCCCAAACACTTAAATCACACGACGCGATCACGACACCACGGGGAGAAACAACAACAACAAAAAGCAGCCCCCCGCCCGCCCACCATCACGCACCTACATCTAGATCCGGTCCCCCACCTCACACCTGTGCACGTGCGTTGCAGACGCGCATTAAATTCATAAGACATCACCACCCATGGTCAAACAGAAGGAGAGGCAACTGCGCCCTCACACACACACACACACACACACACACACACACACACACACACACACACACACACCCTGGAGTGGAGGTGAGAGAGGGAGGCGTGCGGCGGGGAGCTGACTCGTCCAGATGGCTGGCGGGAGGCGGCGCGTGGCGGCGAGGAGGAGGAGGAGGCGCGGCGTCCCTCCGTTCCCACATCTTATCACATTAAGACTCCACGACTCAGCCGCCGCCGACCATCAATGAGCCGTCATGTTAAATTAATACTGCCATCCACGCCGAGGAGATGACTAATTCATTTCCTGAAAGGAGAGGAGAACCTCATGTCCCGTTTCACTCACACACACACGCACACACACACACTCACACACTCACAGGGCGATGTCTTAAGCCGTGCCACACACTCGCACCGTGTGCTGGGCTTTAATCTTCAGGTTTGGAGGAACATAATTAAGCATGATAATCATACAGGGCTCCTACACATGTTGACCGGTGGATCTCCAGGACTTTTCCAGGATTTTAAACCAAATTCCCACATGACCAAACTGACATCTCGGTATAAACATGAACAACTTAGAACATGATGCGTATTGAGAGCGTACGCCGGCTTACATTTTGAGCGTCTTTCTTTAAAAATCATATTCAATATTTCAAACGTAAACGCGTAAATGAACATGTGATTATTACACATTTCCAGGACTTTTCCAGAACTTTTATGAAATGACCATTTTCAGAGTCTCCATGATCGTACGAAGCTTGCT
>CM070092.1:19093815-19131315 GCA_036178185.1 Liparis tanakae
TAACGAGCTCAGCAGGTTCAACATTCATAGCATCCTCAGCATCCTCAGAAAGCTCAGTGAGCTCAGCATCCTCAGCATCCTTAACGAGCTCAGCATCCTTAACGAGCTCAGCATCCTTAACGAGCTCAGCATCCTCAGCATCCTTAACGAGCTCAGCATCCTCAGCATTCTCAAAATCCTCAGAATCCTCAGGATCCTCAGACGGCTCAGCTGATTCAGCATCCATAGCCTCCTCAACGAGCTCAGCCTCCTTAACGAGCTCAGCCTCCTCAGCATCCTTAACGAGCTCAGCCTCCTCAGCCTCCTTAACGAGCTCAGCATCCTCAGCCTCCTTAACGAGCTCAGCCTCCTCAGCATCCTTAACGAGCTCAGCCTCCTCAGCCTCCTTAACGAGCTCAGCATCCTCAGCATCCTTAACGAGCTCAGCATCCTCAGCAGGTCCAACATTGATAGAATCCTCAGGATCCTCTGCATCCTCAGCGTCCTCAGAAGGCTCAGCATCCTCAGGATTCATAGCATCCTCATTGTCCTCATTGTCCTCATTGTCCTCATTGTCTTCATTGTCCTCAGCCGGCTCTGTGGGCGCGTCTTCCTCCTGCCTCTCGGCGACGTGGCCGTCCTCAGAGCCCGAGTCGGACCCCTCTAGGGGCCCGAGGTGTTCCCCAGCGCGGTCCGGCTCGGCCTCCGCCGGCGCTCCCGGCTCCTCGCCGCCGGGCGGCTCCAGGTAGCTCCGGCTCTTCAGCCGGTGCTTCTCGGTGACGGCGTGGCGAGACATCTCGCGGCTGGTCACGGCGTAGTAGCTACACGCCAGGCACACGAACTCGAAGTCCTTGGTGTGCTTCCTCTTGACGTGCAGGTGGAGCGACGGCACCGACTGGGCCACGAAGTCGCAGTGGCTGCAGGCGCTGAGCGCCTCGTGTTTCATGGTTTTCTGGCCGCCGCCGTCGGACCGCGCTTCCCCGTCGGCGTCGCCGCCGCCGGGCTCGTTTGCCGCCGCCGCCGCCGCCGAGTCGTCGGACTCCGCCTCTTTATCGGCGCCAGCGTCGGCTTCCTGCGTTTCCCCGGCGGGTCCGTCGGCCCGGCTCTCGTCGGCGCACTCTTGCGCGCGGCGCACGTGCTTCTTGGTGATGCAGTGGCGGTCCATGTCCCCCTTGGTGACGCAGCTGTAGTTGCACAGCGTGCAGCTGTAGCCGTACTCCTTGCTGTGCTTGCGGCGCACGTGGACGCTGAGGTTGGTGGCGTTGGACACCACCAGGCCGCAGTAGCCGCAGGTGGTGGTGGAGCCTTGCCGCGGCCGGCCGCGCTTCCTCCTCGGCGCCTCCGGCTCCGAGTCCTCCTCGTCGACGGACGCCGCCCTCGTTTCCCGACTCCCCTTCGCCGAAGCCGCCTCCAAAGCCGCCGCCGCCTCCGCCGCCGCCGACGTCGCCGCCGCCACCAACTCCCTGCCGGCCGTTTCGTCGACGAGGCCGGCGTGTCCCGCGGCGTCCCCGTCCACGCTCTCCACGCAGGCGTCGAAGGAGGCGGAGTCTGCGTCCTTGTCCCCTTCCTGCCGCCGCGCGTGTCCCTCCGAGGTCAGGTGCGCCTCCATCCACTCCGGCGTGGCCGCCAGGACGTCGCACAGCTTGCAGCGGTACCAGGCCTGGCCCGGGTGGATGTCCCGCGTGTGGTTCTCCAGCAGCGCCGGCGTGCTGACCCGGAAGTCGCAGTTGTAGCACTTCAGCTGGAACCGGCTGAACGGACGCTTGGCCGCCACGCGGGGGGGCGGGGCCTTCGCGGCGCCGCCGGGAGCCTCCGCCTCCTTGGCTCCGCTCGTGTTCTCGCCGGCCTCGACTGGAAGACATTTAAAAAAACACTTTTATTAAAGTCTCTTTTCAACCAATTGAATTTAAGATGTGCACAGAAGGAAAAATGCACAAACTGTGGGAATTTATTTATTTACCTTCGGATTGAAATTGCGGAAGGTAATGTTTTGATAGCCGTCTATTTATTTATTTGTTTATTCATTCATTCATTCGTTTGTTTGTTTATTTGTTTGTTTATTTATTTATTCATTTATTTATTTATTTATTTATTTGTTGGTTTATTTATTTATGTATTTATTTGTTTATTTGTATGCGTGTTCCTCGCATAAGTCAAAAAGTATTAAACCTAATCGCATGAAATTTGGTGTGATGATTGGTTATTATCCGGGAACATTTGATTATATTTTGGGATTGATCGGGTCAGAGCTCAAAGGTCAACGTCATAAAAAGGTCAACATCTTCTTTTTACCATAGCGCGGACAATTTCTATCCATTTGGCATGCAACTAATACCAAAATGTTCATAATTCAATGCCCCATCTTGTGATATGAAGGTATGCGCTCTACCGGGGGCCCCTTCTAGTTTATGCAACAGCTCCTACTCACATGTGTAGGGCGTGTCTTTGCTGTGGTATCTCTGGATGTGCACGTCCAGAGGCGACTTGTCCCGGAACTCTTGTCCGCAGTAGTTGCAGGAGTGGATCATCTTCGGCTTCGGGGTCCTCTTGCTCACCCTCCTCTCCTGCGCGGGGACCGCCTCCTCTTCATCGGCCTGCTGCGTGTCTGGTATCGTTTCCTGGTCCGTCTCCATTTCCACTTCCTGTTGGATTTCGTCCGGCGCGTTTTCATGTTCTCCGGCCGGCTTGGCGGCGGCCCTGTTGTTGCTCTTCGAGTTCTTCCCGTGCATTCGCGTGAAGTGGATCTTCAGGGATCTCGGACATTTGGCCGAGAAGCCGCAGACCGCGCAGACGTTTTCCCCGCCTCCCGGCGCGGCGTCCGGCCGCGGCCTCTCGGCGACGCCCTCGTCCGTTTCTTTGGGCCCGGCGGTGCCGCGGGGCGAGCCTCTTTTGGTTTCCTCCATCTCCACGTCACCTGGCTGCACCGTCACGGCGGCGGCGTGATCAGAACCGTTCTCCTCGGCGGGCTCCTTTCCCGATATCAACGCTTCATCCATTTCATAGCCTGCGGTAAACGTATATCGGGGGAGTCGATCGCGATCATCAAGGCTGCAACTGAGTCCTGGAAAAAAAGAAAAAACCTGAATATATGGCATCTTCAATAATCTCAAACACAAGTGCAATGGCCTCCAATTGTGTAATTAAACACAAGCTTCTGAATAATGAGCAATCTATAACCGCACCATCTGCCCCACCGCCAGGTGAATGTCGCCATCTAGTGGTTCAGGGCACAAACTGTTTGATACGAACATAGCAGCACCTGAGCTTCATGTCGTTTAACTCCAGTCACTACATGTAACGTGCATACACACGGCAATGTTTCAGAAGCTTCATGAAATGCTGATGGAGAAAACTCCATAGCGCTACAGCCAAGATTACACCAGTACAAGTATACGAAGTACAGCTTAAGAAGTATATTGTGAATAGCCACATGGCTAGTGTTGCAGCAGTCTCAACGTGTATTATTTCTGCATAGATTCAAAGTAAATATTAGACAGTGCTTCACTTTTTGCTTGTATTGCTCTGTTTGCAGCATGTTTCTTATTGCCACTTGAGACTCAAACTAATCATTCGCGTGTGTTTAACTTATTTGCTGCACATTTTTAAACGACCACACAATCCAAAAGTGTGTGTGTATATATGTATATATATATATATATATATATATATATATATATATATATATGGAGCATCTTGTGAAGGCAAACATTATGTTTCAGCCCATCCTCGTGTGTGAATGGCCACAAAGTTTAAAATTCATATGTATGTACCTTTTTATCTGCATTTTATCTTTTGTTTTTGGTAGGGATTTGAGTTCAACAAAAATCATATATAATCATATATATATATATATATATATATATATATATATATATATATATATATACACATATATATATATATATATATATATATATATATATATATATATACATATATATACATACGTATACATACGTATATAAATACATGTGTATACACACGTATATAAATACACATATATATATATATATATATATACGTATATATAAATATGTTTACAGACTTGTATGTGTATCTATATATAAAATAAATACTGTACATCAACTAGAAATCTGTAAGTGTGTGCGTGTGTATGCGTGTACGTGAGTGTGTGCGTGTGGAGGCTCATGTCTCGCTTGTACGGCTCAGTGTGTTTGTGCTTACAAACGTAAAACGCGGGATTCGTACAAAAGTAAAAATACACCGACACGGGTCGAGTTCGTCGTCAGACAGTTCGTCCAAACTGTTTGAGAGTCGTAGATTTCTCTGTTGCCTCCACACTGATGTGAAAGGAGGCGAAGTTGTTGTGAACGCTGCTGCCGGCTACCGCGGCTAACTTGCTAACTAGCCACATGATTCTCAACTGATCATTCGGGCACGTCCAATAGAATCGCTCCGTCGGCTGTGTAGTCCAATCAGAGCGGGGCGGAGGCGGGTCTAACTCGCTCCGCGGCTTGGAAAACGACGGCATCACAGTGGCCCAAAAAGGAGGCTAACGTCGACCTCTGAAACAGAGCTCTAAATGGCCGAAACATTGCCTGAATAAACTCCCGAGAGTCCTCTATCGCATCAGGAAAAGCCACTCGTTAAATTACGAGATAATACAGTGAGACCTCAATTGAACTTACCTCTTGTTATACGACTATTTCCACTGTCCGCGCTTTTTGCTGCTAGACACTAATGGCGTACCGTAGCGTGAGCCCAGCGTCACGGAGGGGGCGGCGCGAGCGGCGGCGCGTCTTTCTCTTTTTTTCGCCATCAGCTGGTTTGATCACGTGACGCGTTCCCAGCGCAGACTCATGGAACAGAATTATGGAACAGAATTATGGAACAGAATTATGGAACAGAATTATGGAACAGAATTATGGAACAGAATTATGGAACAGAATTATGGAACAGAATTATGGAACAGAATTATGGAACAGGCCCATGGAACAGGCTCAAAGCTCAGCAGAGCACACACGTTTAAAAACAGTTAGTTGGTTCATGAATGACTTTAACCATATTATATATAATGATAATGTAAAGTTGTTATTACTGTTATTAGGGCCCGATCACTGAATTAGTCAGAGGACATTTTTGCTTTAAATGTTTGTTATTATTATTTAGATTTGCGGTCAGAAAAATCAAAAGACCGTATTTATGAAAGCTTTGCGGTCTTTCATCAAACAACGTGGATGTGGTGTGGAGACAACAATAACAACAGTCCCCCCCCCCCCCCGTCCCCCCCCCCCTCCTCAACGTACACACAGCCCAGAGGAAGCATCATGGATACATGTGAATACATGTTGTGCATTTTAGTTTAAATGAACGTAGTATCCACTGTTCTTGAATTGTTAAATATATTATTTTTAACGTATATATATATATATATATATATATACATACATACATATGGATATACACTATACATATATAGGTATATATAAGAATAGATAGATAGATAAGCACACACACATATATATATATGGATATATATAGATATAGATATGGATATACACTATACATACATAGGTGTATATAAGAATATATATGGATATACATATATGGATAGATAGATAAGCACACACACCGGAGAAATCATCTTAATTTGAATGCAGCACATCGTTATATTTCTGCTGAATCTGTAATTAATGTGCTTTTGTCTTTTAAGATAAAAAAAACATCTGCACACAAAGGTAACCCAAATCATGCCAAAAGTTCAGAGAGTTTTCCTGCACATCCTCTTCAAAAAAGTTGCTGTTATTGTGATTTTTATTTCAGTCTATTGTTGGAGAGTAAACCAAGAACAAGCAAACCACCTAATACTGTAACATCGTCCTAAATAGTCTGCGTGTACACGATCATGTTTTATTCCCAGCCATTAATTGTACCTTTCCGAACTGTCATTAAAATGATATGATAATAAAAGAACTATTTACAATATAGTATTCATATAAAGTAGCATGTGACTCCATGCAGAGAGCATATTGTTTGTCTCAAGTGGTCGGCCTGTGATGAATCACCACTTCCATTGGACATCCATTGTTCGCTCTATGGAAGGACTGAAGATGGATTAATGCACGGGCATTAATTGATTAAGTAGTCTGACAGGTCAGGAGGTGATAAATGATACCTCCTGCAATGAATACACACTTTACTTTGCAATAATTTTCTTTAATTCATCACAGTCAAAATTATATGACATGGATGGTTGGAAACACGTCCCCCATATTTCATTAGGATTCATCATTCATTTTTCTCCATTAGTTGTCTATTAAAAGAGAGGAGGCTGGCGGTGGTGCACTGGTCACGGCCCCCGTCTCCGCCGAGCTTATTGGAAAGTTTTGCCATGAAATTGTTGTGATTTATTTGTAATCATTCACTCAGTAATCTAGATCTCCACGTTCACGTAGATAAAAGTAAACGGAATAGACCAGTACTGCTTATTGTTCATCATATTGTCTGTCCAACTTTAACGTAATCTCTCATTCTCTAACATATTTCACTTCAATTTTATATTTATATATGTATATATATATATATATATATATATATATATATATATATATATACACACATATATATACATATATATGTATATATCCATATCCATATATATATATATATATATATTTTTTTTTTAATACGTTTATGCATACATATATATATATGCTGTCAAAAGTAAGTAATAAAAACCATTAAAAGCAATTAATACTAGTCATAATAATGTTGCTCACAACATTTTTTTGGCCTCGAAGAATTATTTCACGTACACAAAATCTTTTTCCACGTGATGCTCTTTAAAAAGAGTTAATGGAAAAAACAGAACCTCAACTACAGCCGACGTCCTGGCACCGACCTCTTTAAAGACCTTGAGCTGGAGGTCAACTCACCAGGTGTTTCCAATGTGCTGCCTGATTGGTCGTCTCCTCAGGCGCGCGGGTGTCTGACCGACGCGACTCGGAGCACAGGTGTTCCTAATAACACTAACGAGGGAACAGAAGCCTGAATGGGACTCGGCCGTCGTTACTGTGAGTGTTCACACCTGTGCTACTCCTTCCGTGACGCGTGAAAACTTCTCTCTGACTTTAGGGTTATTTTGCACCGCGTAGGTAAAGGTGTATGGAGGACTTAAAATGTATTAAGTATAAATAAATAAATGCATGAATAAATACAAGAATAAATGCTTGAATAAATGTATACATAAATAAATACAGGAACACATAAATAAATGGTTGAATAAATGTATAAATAAATGGTTGAATAAATGTATACATAAATGCTTGAATAAATGTATAAATAAATGAAGAAATACAGAAATATATTTATTTAATGATGTCTTGTTTAGGTATAACTTATATTGATTTACTCCTGTATTTATTTATTTATACATTTATTTAAGCATTTATTTATTCTTGTATTTATTTATACATTCATTTAAGCATTTCTTATTCATTCCTGTATTTATTTATACATGTGTTTAAGATTATTTATGTATTTATTCCTGTATTTGTTTATTTATACATTTATTGAAGCATTCATTTATTTATTCCTATATTTATTCATGCATTTATTTATTTATTTATACTTAAGACATTTTACGTCCTCCATAGGCCTTTGGTCATCTTTTATAATATAATGTATGCATCTTAATATTTTGAAGTGAAAGTGTACTTTCACTTCAAACCCTCATGACTCATTTGGCTTCGTGTTGAGTGAGCGGGCGATGTGACCCTGAACAGCACAGGTGTCTCATCTCGATTTATCCACATTACCCCATGAAAAAGGTTAAAAATGCAAATACAATTTAGGAGAAAATACATGTTATTGTAGAGCAATGCGATTTATAGCTAGATTTTTCCAATGTACCTAAAAAATTGTTTGAACATGTATTTTTCATTAAAACGAGTGAGTTATCCTGATTGACCTCAGGAGTGAGATCACTGGAGAAAGAAAAAATATCTATTTACTTTGGCCAATTTCACCTGAGATAAACTTACTATTAATCTCATAAAATTATGATATCTTAGTATATTTTAGTAAATTTTGCCCAGAAACAAACCGTCAACCCACCAGAGGGAGCAATCAGCACATGTATCACACACGGGCCACATGGAGCCACAGCTTCTGTGTGTGTGCGTGTGTGTGTGTGTGTGTGTGTGTGTGTGTGTGTGTGTGTGTGTGTGTGTGCAGGCGTGCCCATTGCCATGGCAACCGCCCCGAGACACATCTCGCCAACAAACAAAAAAAGACCAGTTTGCTGAAAGACGAGACTCTTGCCAGAAAGTGATAATGCTGTAAGCGAGTTTTAGGGACTGGAGGAAAGATAAAGCTTCGTACTAACACACCAAGTAAGGAGCTGTTCATGTGAAACCTACACAACCAGCCAGCAGGAGACTTTAAATAGACTTCTTTTTACAGAAGGCTGAACAAGAGCGGCCTTCTTATTACTTACTAGTTGTCCTGTCAGATAAATATCCGCTCTTTGTCATGAACACGTTCCCCTTCTGTTGTTTCTACAACATATTACATGTGTGTGTGTGTGTGTGTGTGTGCGTGTGTGTGTGTGTGTGTGTGTGTACGCGCTTCATTCACATGCCGGGTATGGTTTCAAGCTTTGAATATCTTAAATTATTGCGCAACACTACACTTAACTAAAAGTCAGGGAGGAGGGGGCTCTTTTTTTATGACACCTTAAACATTTACAATTGAAGGTTTTAAAAAAAAAAAAAAATATATATATATATATATATATATATATATATATATATATATTAAATGTGTGTACGAGCTTCATTCATATGGCTGCTATGGTTTTCAAGCTTTGAATATATAGAATTATTGCGCAAACGTCAGGTGGGGGGGGGGGCTCTTTTCTTTTATGACACCTTGAACATATAAAATGTAAGGTTTAAAAATATATATTTTTGTACATATTATTAAATGTGTGTATGAGCTTCATTCACATGGCGGGTATGGTTTTCAAGCTTTAAATATATAAAATTATTGCGCAACCACTACACTGAACTAAAAGTCAGGGAGGGGGGGGGTTGTCTCTTTTCTTTTTTTTATGACACCTTAAACATTTAAAATTTAAGGTTTAAAAATAGAAACGTTATAACGAGGGAAATTCCACCGCTGCAGAAAATACAACCTCATCACACCCTCCATATACTCTGTAATGCAGCATGAAGATACCCCCCCCACACACACACACACACACACACACACACACACCCTCCCAGGAAAAAGAAGGTATTCTCTGCCTCCCTGTGACGTGTGTGTGTGCTTTCCTTCATCATCCTAGCAGCAGCTGTTTTAGGGCCATGAGGTCAGCGCCAGCTCCCAGAATGCATCGCCTCCCAGTGTAAACACGCCGCCGCGTTCAGAAGGCCCGTCTCAGAGCGCCGTGTTTGGGTTCGAGGGTCCCGGGGACGCACACTGGGGAACATTGATTCAGTCCGAAAGCAGAATGTGTTTAAACGTGCAGATATCCGCCGACCCGCGAAGGCCCCGCGACACCCGGGTACCGACCGGCTCCCAGGGGGTCCGGCGCCGCCCACCCGGAACCTTTATGTGTGGAATAAAACCTGCGGCCGAACCGGCGGCGTGCGCTTGTAACATTCCTTCAGACTCGCTCCGCTAATCCCTATCTCTCTCTCTCTCTCTCTCTCTCTCTCTCTCTCTCTCCAGTTCTGACATTTCCCTCCACGGATCTGGGCCAGACCGGATCAGGTTCCCGGGGAAGCTGCCTCTCTCTCTCTCTGTCCTCGTGCTCCGGCTCCCACGGGATTAGAGTGAAACTAGACGGAAGGGACGAGAGGATGATGCGTTAACTACTAGTACTACTTATAGTACTACTCATAGTACCACTCATAGTACCCCCCATGTCCAGTTCCTGCTCCATAAACACGGGCGAGCTGCAGGGGAAGGAATCCGACGGGGATCCAGGTCCTGCAGGATTCTGTGAAACGCTCTAATGATGATGATAATTTCAAGGAGGGGCGCGGTGGATCCCGGTTATCTGGCATCCAACGCAACAACACATGCGAGCAACCCAGCTGCAGGGACACTGTCTTTCTCCAGGGTCTCTCTCTCTCTCTCTCTCTCTCTCCCTCTCTCCCTCTCTCACGCCCCCGCACACCCCCATCCCTCCCTCTCGGAGCTCTCCATCCTTTCTTAGAAACATGACCTCACGCTACATTAGGCAGAGTCGGAGGCATCACCTGGGGAGGGTCTGCGTGTGCACGTGTTTGTGAATGTGTGTGTGCACGTGTGCGTATAGGAAGTGTGTTTCAGAGACGTTTGAAACAGCTTTGGGGTGGAGCAGTCGACTTGAAATCCTTCTCTCTCGTCTTCTCTCTGGACTCAGATTCCTTCTGAGAAACACGTGAGGACGAGTCACAGAAGGATGAGATGGGGGGGAGGAGGAAGAGGAGGGGGAAGAGGAGGAAGAGGAGGATGAGATGGGGGAGGGGAAGGTGCTCAAACCCCCCGAAAAGGGCACCGATCGCCAATATGATTTATCTATTGATCACTGTAACCTGAAGTTAGTAAGTAATTGGTAATTCTATATAATACACACGTGAGGAGGAAGAGGAGGGGGAGGAGGAGGAAGAAGAGGTGGGGGAGGGGGAAGAAGAGGAGGAAGAGGAGGAGCAATAATCAAATGCAAAAAGGGTTATTTAACAATATCTTCGATGTGTTTATAAAGCGTTCCGGCCCTTTAAGAGGCGGCCATGATGCTGATGTGGCCCTGTGAACATGAGTCCAACGCCCCTGATTCAGACGAAAGTAAACAAAAAACGGAAAGATGGAAAGAGACCGAAGACTGAGCAACAAAATCACATCCCACCGTAGACTCAGCGATGAGCAACTCAGGGTTGAGTGCCTTGCTCAAGGACACATTGACTAGGGTGGGGATTGAACCGCCAACCCCGCGTGACCAACGTGTTTCTGGGTTTCGGGCTGCAGCTCTTAAACTTATCCAGAGCTCCTCGCAGAGATGTGACTTTCTTCTATTTTTCCTTTGCAGGTCGTAGCAATAATGTGCATGTGTGTGTGTGTGTGTGTGTGTGTGTGAGTGTGTGTGTGTGTGTGTGTGTGTGTGAGTGTGTGTGTAAGGGTTATTAAGGTGTCATGACGTCTGCTGGTGTTAGGGCTGAACCCGAGAAACCATACAGACACAGCAACCCCCACAACGGCCCTTTCTACACACACACACACACACACACATACACACACCTAAACACACACACACACACACCTAAACACACACACACACACACACACACACACACACACTCACTCACTTGCCCGCTTCCTTCACTTAAACGCGGTCCCACACTTCTCAGGCACTTTTACACACACACACACACACACACACACACACACACACACACACACACTACATCACTCACACACGTGACCACCAGTAATTGGCTCCTCACTGTGTGTGTGTGAGTGTGTTGGGGGGGGGGGCTGACGTTTGGAGCGCTCTCTGTCAGTAAGTGAAAGTCCATGACGCAGTGTGTGTGTATTTATGGTCCAGCTACACGTCTACACGTGTGTACACATGTGTAACGTGCACATACATGATCACACACACACACACACACACACACACACACACACAGGGGAGGAATTAAGTAAATACCTTTGACACCTTAGGAAAGAGGTATTTGGGAATTAAATGACAAATATAATATTTAAATTAAATGTGTTCTTGTATAGCTCAGGATCAGGTATGTGCAGTATTTCTTCAGTTGCCGGGCAAGTTTAGAAAACTCTTAAACTCTCTTTTCCCAGACTTACTATGAAACATGTGTAGTAAACTATACTGTAGAGGAGACAGTGCTGCTGGTTCTGGAGGTGTTTTACAGGTGTACCTCTTCTGTGTGTGATGTTCGTG
Source organism: Liparis tanakae (assembly GCA_036178185.1). Taxonomy (NCBI): domain Eukaryota; kingdom Metazoa; phylum Chordata; class Actinopteri; order Perciformes; family Liparidae; genus Liparis; species Liparis tanakae. The sequence goes on from CM070092.1 coordinate 19,105,709, forward strand.
CGGCTGCATGACATCACCCTGCAGAGCGCGCTCCGCCCCTCCGCTCACACCGACCGGGCGGCGGGCGCCACGCAGCATCACTTAGGCGCTCCGCAGCGCTTCACATGTGTGGTCAATTGAGATGTTGCATCATGGGAATCTGTGTGAAGCGGAGCAGCGGCTCTGAAGCGGCGTGACCTTTCTCATCGCACACGGGCCTCACGCCCAACGCCCTGGTCGGTATTAATTGTGTGTGTGTGTGTGGAGGGGGGGGAGACAGATGTGTGGTGCCTATATATATATATATATATATACAGTATATATAACCATATATATATATATATATATATATATATATATATATACCTTTTTATACATATATATATATACATATATGGTCAGTATTAATTGTGTGTGTGTATGTGGAGGGGGGGGGAGACAGATGTGTGGTGCCTATATATATATATATATATATATATATATATATACAGTACATATAACCATATATATATATATACCTTTTTATACATATATATATACATACATGGTCAGTATTAATTGTGTGTGTGTGTGTATGTGGAGGGGGGGGGGAAACAGATGCGTGGTGCCAATATATATAACCATATATATATATATATATATATATATATATATATATATATATAAACCTATATATATATTAAATATATATACAGTATATATAACCATATATATATATATATATATATGAATATATATATGCATGTATAAAAAGGTATATATATATATTTATTATATACATATACATATATATATATATATATATACCTTTTTATACATATATATATACATGAGAATATATATATATATATGTATATATGAATATATATATATATATATATATATGTATATATGAATATATATATATATATGAATATATATATATATATATATATATATATATATATATATATATATAAAGGCTGCCTGTTGAGACAAATACAAAGCTTTTCACATATAAGTGCATTTGAATAAAGCGAGGGCTTGAGGAGTCGATATGGCGACTCTGCTCCTGAGTCAGGACCGCTCCCTGAAGACTAGTCATCCCTGGAGGACGGAGACCCTGGATTCGACTCACAGTGTAAAGTTAATCCGTCTTTGTTCTCCAAGCAAAAGATATCAGTATTTATTTGAGTCCCTGGTGGTGAGTTCATGAAGACGAGTCCTCTGGGATCTTCTTCCTGCTGCCGCTCCGTCACCGCCAACACATCCGGGATTACAGGACGTAAATGTTTAGAGAGAGGAGATAACCGGAGCAGCTGCTTCCTCCACACAGTATACTCAGACAGTACTCCAGACAGTACTCCAGACAGTACTCAGACACAGTACTCCAGACAGTACTCAGACACAGTACTCCAGACAGTACTCAGACACAGTACTCCAGACACAGTACTCCAGACACAGTACTCCAGACACAGTACTCCAGACGGGGTTCCCAGGGCACACACACACACACACACACACACACAGACACACACACACACATACACACACACACACACACAGACACACACACACACACATACACACACACACCCACGCACACACACAGACACACACACAGACATCCCTGACAGCCTCTGCTCCTCAGAGATGATCTTGTGGCCCTGAAGACGTCCTCAAGGAGTCCTCAGAGGACTCTCTGGACTCTCTGGACTCTCTGGACTCTTGGGTGGCCGTCTACTGGGAACTGGAAAAAAGTTTTTCCAATGAAATGAAAACGGTTGGTCTGAGATCAGTGACTTCGTCTTTCATCACCACAACGCTCCTTCAAACGCTCTCCTCGAAGACACAGGGTCCATACACATGTTGACCAATGGATTTACATGACTTTCCATAACTTTTCCATATCTTTCTCATGACGTTCCTGCCTCTTCCATGTCTTTGGTATATTGCTCTGACATGAAAGGATGTCGTGTGTCTTCATCTAGACACACGACACAGGGAGGTCAGACGGCCGCTCTGGCTTCTTTTATTCTCTTTCAAAGGCACAAACGGCACAAAACGGCACAAAACCGCACAAAACCGCACAAAACCGCACAAAACCGCACAAAACCGCACAAAACCGCACAAAACCGCCACCACGGCTGTGATGTGCAGCACGCTCACTTAAAAAGAGCTCCCTCCGTCCCTCCATCCCTTCATTCCTTCATCCCTCCATCCCTCCATCCCTCCATGCCTTCATTCCTTCATTCCTTCATCCCTTCATCCCTTCATTCCTTCATTCCTTCATCCCTCCATCCCTCCATCCCTCCATGCCTTCATTCCTTCATTCCTTCATCCCTTCATCCCTCCATTCCTTTATTCCTTCATTCCTTCATTCCTTCATCCCTTTTTTCCTTCATCCCTTCATCCCTTTATTCCTTCATCCCTTCATCCCTTCATCCCTTCATTCCTTCGTATCGTCGAGTCATGAAGGGGAAAAAATGTCGTAAAAATTTAATAAAAAATTTAATGTAAAGAGAGCCAGACTCGAAGGGGAACGCCGTGGTGTTTGATGATGTAAACGCTCAGCGGGGTATTGTTTTGTGTATGTGTGTGTGTGTGTGTGTGTGTGTGTGTGTGTGTGTGTGTGTGTGTGTGTGTGTGTGTGTGTGACCGCTCACAGGCCTCTTTCTCTCCTCGATCGGACTATTTCGCTCCGTTTCTGAGCCTCCGTCATCCGCCCCTCATAGACTTTCCCCAATCTGTGTGTGTGTGTGTGTGTGTGTGTGTGTGTGTGTGTGTGTGTGTGTGTGTGTGTGTGTCTGTCTGTGTGTGGGTGTGTCCCACAGTTGGCTCGCCTTCGTGAGAAGATGAGAGAAGTAAATGTCCTGTCCTACTGGGTGGGTCGGAAAAAAAGAAAAAGAAATGCATGTGAAAAATCTTTTATGATGTCACACACATGCCGCTGGGGTTACAGCTGACGACCATTTCAATGCGTACACACACACACACATACGCACATGCACACGCACACACACACGCACACACACACACACATGCACACACACACACAAGTTTGACGAGCAGCGAGTCCTCCAGGAACCAGGAAGTCCCCCCTTGTTGTTCATGAAACACATCTGGACCACAGAATCCCTGAGTCCCGGGTTCCCCTGGCAACGCTAAATCAACAGCCATGTGTGTGTGTGTGTGTGTGTGTGTGTGTGTGTGTGTGTGTGTGTGTATGGGCGAGAGAGAGTGGAAATAGGTTGCGTCGTTGTCGGTGTGCGTACGTGTGCTGTGGCTCGTGGAGCCGGTGCCGTGGGGCACGCCACTCACGATTTTTGTCGGATTAAAAAAGCTCTTGTCTGAAGCTCCGCCCCCCTCGTCCGAAGCTCCGCCCCCGACACCTCGCCGCCCACCTAACGGGACTCCGGGTCATTAGTGAAGAATGCATTCACAGGACTTTTTCAATTAGTTTTGGGGTTTTCGTGTGAAACCGCCGGGACACAAATACATATGTATATATATGTATATATATATATTTATATATATATATTTTGTTGCGGCCCCTTGAAGGGGAAACAGAACGTGAGTTTACACGAGTCTCCTGAGCGGCGCCCGCACGAAGGAGGCGTCTGACCTCGGGAACGCGGACGCACAAAGTCTGAGGCCGCTCCCCCGTCATCTGAAGCCAGCCCCCCCCCCCCCTCCCTCCTCCTCTTTCCCCTTCCTGTGAGGGAACCGCCAAGCTGGTCGTATTCTTCTGGTTCTCTCTTCTGTGGTTCGTGTTCCACATGTTCTGATAAACATTTGACATTTTTATTAGAGTATTGGAGCTGATGCTGAAGGGTCGCCCTCCTCGCGTCCTCCTCCTCACGTCCTTGCGGCCTCGTCCTTGCGGCATCCTCCTCCTCCTCCTCCTCCTCCTCCTCCTCCTCCTCCTCCCTCCTCGCGGCCCTGTGTGTCTCTGACTCATTTCCTTTCATCCTTTACGTCAGAGAAGTCTTCCCTCCCTGGATCAGAGAGGCGGGTCGGCCTCCAGCATCAGAGGGGGAACCTAATTGGACGTAATTAGAAACGCCGGGTCCATTATGCAGAACTGAGGCCCCCCCCCCGCTGAGGGCCCCCCACACACACACGCACACACACACACACACACACACACACACACACACACACACACACACACATAGTTCTGCCAGCTTCCCGTGTGACATGATGCTCAACCGACAACATGACGGACATCAGAACATCAACCAGACCGCTGGAATGAGTGTGTCCTTAAATGTCCTGTGTGTGTGTGTGTGATTGTGCGTGTGTGTGAGTGTATGTGTGTGTGTGTGTGTATGTATAGTGTGAGTGTATGTGTGTGTGTGATTGTGTGTGTGTATGTATAGTGTGAGTGTATGTGTGTGTGTGTGATTGTGCGAGTATGTGTGATTGAGTGAGTGTGTGTGTGTGTGTGTGATTGAATGAGTGAGTGATTGTTTGAGTGTGTGTGAGTGTATGTGCTTGTGTGATTGTGTGAGTGTGTGTGATTGTGTATGTGTTTGTGAGTGTATGTGTGTGTGATTGTGCGAGTATGTGTGATTGAGTGAGTGTGTGTTTGTGTGTGTGTGTGTATGTGCTTGTGTGATTGTGTGTGTGTGTGATTGTGTATGTGTGTGTGAGTATATGTGTGTGTGTGATTGTGCGAGTATGTGTGATTGAATGAGGGAGTGATTCTTTGAGTGTGTGTGTGTGTGTGTGTGTGTGTGTGAGTGTGTGTGTGTGTATGTGTGTGTGTGTGTGTCTGAGGTGTTGTGTGTATGTTTTGAGTTGAGGCCTCAGATGGTTACGGCACCTCTCTGAGCGGCTCACTTGATCCATCAGAGCTTTACTTGGCGGACGACATCAACTCATCACACACACACACACACACACACACACACACACACACACACACATGTCTCCTCTCGCGTGACCAGAGCATCCTCATGTGTTGCATCCCTTCATGTAATCTACACATGGATGTGGCCTCCCTCGTGCCTCACAGGGTCTCAGAGGGTCTCACAGTGTTTCTTGGCTCGTTCCGGAGCTTTCCGTCTCCACCGGTTGCCCCGCGTCGGACGGCCAACACACATCTTGGCTCCGATCCCTCGTAAAACCTCTAATTGCCATTTTTACACGTTGAGCGTGTTGCTATAGATCAATCTCACGCGTGCCGCCGGGCAGCGTCACGCTCCGCTCGGCCCCGTCTATGAACTGGAGCCCGTTAGCCGACGCCTTAGCGGCGCTAAGCCGCCCCAAACGTGGCGTGGGAGTCGTCTTTGTGCCACATGTCAGTTATTGGTTTGATAACTCAGAATAATGCTTTTACTTATTCAACGCTTATTATCTGCGTTCTGTGTGATGTTGTTAGGGGAGCTCGTTCGCACGGAACGATAAAGATATAAAATGAATAAATAAAGTCAAAATAATGAGAAACTTATCTTGAGATGATGACGCAGCGTCTCATAATTATAACTTACTCCTATATCATCGTTATGAGACGCCGAGTCATCGCTTTGTCTTTATTTTGAGAAAGTTTCTCGTTGCATTGAGTTACAGGATCTTTATTAAATAAATTACACGTGACAAAAACAACAGTTTAACAAATATATATATATTGGTATTTAGTATTTAGTATTTTAGTATTAATATTTAGTATTTTAGTATTAGTAATTTAGTATTAGTATTTAGTATTTTAGTATTGTGTTTTGTGTTTTTTTAATCTTTTACTTTTTATTAATATATATGAACATATACATATATTAATATATATGTATAAAAAGGTATATATATAGGCATCACACATCTATCTCTCTCCCCCCCCCACACACACACTCACTGCTGTAATTCCTGAAATGTCCCCACTGTGGGACTAATAAATGTATATTGTGGTACGAATAAACCAGACAAAAAAACAACCTCCTGGTCTTTAAAGGCCTTTTAAAATGTTGATTTATTTTCTTTCTTTCTTGAAATGTGATGATATGATAATATAATGAGTAAACAGGTTAATATTGCCGAGGTTGGTGTTGTTCGCCCTGCTCCACCATTGTGCATCCCGTGGTAAACATGTGAGAGAGTCGCTGCACCTGGAGGGCCTGACGCGCTGCACGTTCATCATCCGTCTGCAGACCGCCGGCAAAACCACGGTGGCCTGAAATTGCCGTGGGTCCATTTTGTAGGCGCTCATGTTACAATCAAGTTAACCCCCCCCCCCCCACACACACACTCACCCCCCCTAAAGACATCCACCACATCTGCATCTGGTAAATGTCCAGCTTCCGTTTGGAGCGAATACTTTTTTTTGTTTTTCTCTTGATTTCTTTCTGAGCCGCTAAGAAAAAGAAACGCCAAAATAAATAAACGAGCCGACGGGGAACCTGAGAGACGACGCGTGGATCCATCGTCAACGGCAACGGGGGTCTGATCTCAGCGTCTGCAAAGCAGAGAGCATCGGAGAACCTCCAGGAAGTCTGGGTCTTTTTAAAGCTTCAACAAGTAATACAAATAATAATAATGACAAATATATGTATATAGCACCTTTAAAAACAGAGGTTACAAAGTGAGAATCAAGGAAAACTAATAGAACGGTAAGATACTAATATAAAATAATAAAACAACTGAATTAGGGGAACCAAAGAACTGAAAGAAGTGAATCTTAAGGCATCAGAATCATATCAGCTGTATTGGCCGTGCACGTGGGCACACGCATGTGGTTTAACTCCGGGCACACACGTGTGATCTGACTCCGGTCACACGCATGTGGTTTAACTCCGGTCACACGCGTGTGGTCTGACTCCGGGCACACGCGTGTGGTCTGACTCCGGGCACACGCGTGTGGTCTGACTCCGGGCACACGCGTGTGGTCTGACTCCGAGATGAATATAAGAAATAGATTGAAGACAACAGAACAGCAACATGTACGACGTAAACATGTACGATGCAAACATGTACGATGTAAACATGTACGACGTAAACATGTACGATGCAAACATGTACGATGTAAACATGTACGACGTAAACATGTACGATGTAAACATGTACGATGTAAACATGTACGACGTAAACATGTACGATGCAAACATGTACGACGTAAACATGTACGACGTAAACATGTACGATGTAAACATGTACGTTAAACATGTACGACGTAAACATGTACGACGCAAACATGTACGACGTAAACATGTACGACGTAAACATGTACGATGTAAACATGTACGACGTAAACATGTACGATGCAAACATGTACGACGTAAACATGTACGATGTAAACATGTACGATGTAAACATGTACGACGTAAACATGTACGACGTAAACATGTACGACGTAAACATGTACGACGTAAACATGTACGACGTAAACATGTACGACGTAAACATGTACGACGTAAACATGTACGATGTAAACATCAACGGTGAGGATGGATGTGGACGTTAGTGCATCAGATGTTAGATAACTTCTTATCTTATCTTAACTCACAATAAACATGTTAAACTAGTTTCTTAGTTAACCCTCCTGTTACCTTTACATTTACTAACTTATTTTACCCTCGGGGTCAATTTGACCCCAGCAGTTAAAACTTCCAGAAAATTATTAGAATTAATATTGTTTCCCAAGTTTAAGTGTGTGTACTTTATGTTTGTTTGTTGACTATCTAAACAGCCCTTTAAATAAATAAAAAGGTTGATATTTCTGATATGTTTTACACAGTGAGAAACAGCCTGGGGTCAAATTGACCCCAAAGAACACTGACGCGTACGAGTTGTGTTCAGGACACTGAAAACATCTCATCGTGTGAATTTGATGTTTTCCCAGTTTTCCCCAATAAATAAGGAAAAATCATGAAATATGAATAAAAAATAATGATGTCAATCATTTATTTAGAGACGTCAAACATTGCATGAGGTCAAATTGACCCTAAAGGAGGTCAATTTGAAGGGTTAAAGAAACACAACAATGCAAATCTATCTTTTCAATATCAATAACGATACAGCTCTACAGATAGATTGAGTTGGAGTGAATAAGGCTGTGCATGCGTCACGTGGATGGATGTTGTCTGCTGGGTTTGACTCGTTGAGATCAGAGTCACGAGGCGTCGCTCTCGCCCTGCGTGCTCCGTGATCCCTTCATCTGGGGCTTTGGGCACAATCGACATTGTTCTCTCCCACGATGATGATGATGTTCCCTGTTGATCCGGTGGGCTGAAGCCGCTCCGCCCTCGTTACTCTTCATCGGCGTCGACAGCGCTGGAGGAGCGCGGCGCTGGCGCTTCTTTACAGGCCGGTCGGGAACGTCGTTGAATTTGCAGACGGGAGAAAAAACATTATCGGACAAGAGAAAGTGAAATTAAAAATGTTCCCACTGAGAGACATTTCATATTCCTACATATACTCCACTTTATCCTCTTCTCCACATTCAAAATAAATAAATTGCGTTGTTATTTTCACCGTGTGTCGTGATCTTCATCGCCATTGTTTTAGTTTGTAATAGTTTATTTAGAAGCTGCACATAGAGGAAGTCTTTTGCACTCATGACGTTACTTTAATCTGGGAAGTAACATACTGGACTTTTATTGTGAAGGGGCTTTTTTAATAGTCCGACCGGATGTGGCCCGGGGTCGTGACCTTTGACCTCTCTATTCTGATGGATGACTCTTAGCCATGAGAAAGTGATGCAGGACTGAATGACACATTGTGAAATGTCTGTGGGATTAATACAGGATTATCTTATCTCATTTTATATTAATAACAAAGGAGTAACTTTTGAGGACAGCTGATTGGCTGCTGACTGACACCTCTTTGTGCTGGGAGGAGTCTCTCCTTCCTCTTGACCTCCGTTAGCCAGCAACACTCGTTAGCGTTAGCTCGTACCTGTGGAGCCTGGACCACGACAAACCGTGAGCTTCGATTGGTTGTTAAACTTCTTGCAATTAAATATTGATAAACTCAATCCGTCACATCCGGATCCTGACTTCCAGATCGACTCTTCTTCTACCTTCCAGAACCTGAAGTGGTTACCGTGGCGACGGCGAGGAGACCCTCCCTCACGAGAGCCAGGAGGGCTCCTCTAATCATCTCCGCTGGGAGAGCGCCGGTTTACTCAGCTTTATTCAATTAGAGCCTGTGCAATGAGCACGGTGGGATTCAGGCCTGTGTGTGTGTGTGTGTGTGTGTGTGGGGGAGTCTCTGCGTGTGTGTGGGGGTCTCTGTGTGTGTGTGTGTGTGTGTGTGTGTGTGTGTGTGTGTGTGTGTGTGTGTGTGTGTGGGAGACGACGGCAAAACGAGACGAAAATTGGGCTACGAGAGGAACGAGACGCGCGGGTCCTGTTCGAGGGGGAGGCTGGATACACTCTAGGAATTGATTGTTATGACCCCCCCGCCCCCCCTCAGGGTCACCACGGGTCAACTGGAGCCGCCACAGGAAGGGGGGCTCAACGAGGCCCCCGGGGGCCCCAGAGGCCTCGGGGAGAAGGACGTGATCAACATACAAATATATATTGCACCAATAGTTTATTTAGATGCTGAACACGCACAGAGAGGAAGTCTTCTGCTTTAAAGGAGCGTCAAACTCATTTCCACTTCAGCATCACGGCCGCCTCTTAAAGGGCCGGTGTCACTGTATGAACTACTCTTTTTGTATTTGATTATTGTTCATTTGAGTGAACAAATATTTTACATAAGAAACAATTCTCTAATATTAGAACATAAATCAATTTAATTTTAAAACCTTCAAAATAAAAGCGCGACGTGTCGGATGCAGTGAGTCACGGCGTGTCGGATGTTCTCAAGTGGATGAATCACGTTTTGTGTATTTCTTTCTCTTTCGTTGTGTTTGATCTTCATACCCAGATGCTTGTGCATCTTAATATTTGCATGATGTTTTTAAATTGCTCGGAATGAAAGTAAAACAGACGAAAAGTGAAGGAGGGGCAGAGTCCCCGTGTCCCGTCGGAACAGAAGGTCTGCAGAGGAACCCACACTTAGTTTTAACTCCCCTAATACACACTAATACACACTAATACGTACTCTGAAGCACAAATATCACAATCCAGAAACATTACTCACCACACTCCCATAGTTAGGAGACTGACAGACACACACACACACACACACACACACACACACACACACAGTTATACTCTTTGTGCTGCATCCTCCCAGCTGTGAGCTCCTCTCCAGACATTAGTGACATTATCTTCTCACAACTAGAAGCAAACCACAGCTGGAGACCTCTCTCTCTCTCTCTCTCTCTCTCTCTCACCCTCTCTCTCACCCTCTCTCTCTTTCTATCTCTCTCTTTCTCTCTTTCTCTCTTTCTCTCTCTCTCTCTCTCTCTCTCTTTCTCTCTTTCTCTCTTCTCTCTCTCTCTCTCTCTCTCACCCTCTCTCTCTCTTTCTATCTCTCTCTTTCTCTCTTTCTCTCGCTCTCTCTCTCTCTCTCTCTCTCTCTCTCACCCTCTCTCTCTCTCTATCTCTCTCTCTCTCTCTCTCACACTTACTCACTCTCCCCCTCCCTCCCTCTCTTCCTCTCTCTGGAAGAATGAACATGAGGAGGAACATGAGGAGCACCATGAGAAGGAACATGAGGAGGAACATGAGGAGCACCATGAGAAGGAACATGAGGAGGAACATGAGGAGCACCATGAGAAGGAATATGAGGAGGAACATGAGGAGCACCATGAGAAGGAATATGAGGAGGAACATGAGGAGGAACATGAGGAGGAACATGAGGAGGAATATGAGGAGGAACATGAGGAGGAACATGAGGAGCACCATGAGGAGGAATATGAGGAGGAACATGAGGAGGAACATGAGGAGGAATATGAGGAGGAACATGAGGAGGAACATGAGGAGCACCATGAGGAGGACCTGTTCTGGGTGGTCATCTTGAGGCCGGAGGGCAGCAGGCGTCTCCTCCTGCGTCTCCTCCTGCGTCTCCTCCAGCGTCTCCTCCTGCGTCTCCTCCTGCGTCTCCTCCTGCGTCTCCCACTCAGCTCCTGCTCCACAGACTGACTCTCTGATTGGATATCACACACAGCGTCTCACGACTTTGTATTTGAGTATTTCCGTGACTCCCTCAGTAAATAACGATGTGAGGAGTAGATAATGATGTGAGGAGTAAATAACGGCGTGAGGAGTAGATAATGATGTGAGGAGTAAATAACGGCGTGAGGAGTAAACGTTGAACATTCGCTGCGTTTCGTGCAAAAAGCAAAAAGGGTTTCGCAATCGTCACGACGGCTTTGATTCCCTCCGAGGGCATCGGGACACATGGGAGTTTTTAAAACAATTAAAGCCCTGAATGGGCTTCATTATGTGGTTTAGAGGGCTCAGATTAGAGGAGAGGAAGAGAGGCGCACGATGAGGAGGAGGAGGAGGAGGAGGAGGAGGAGGAGGAGGAGGAGGAGGAGGAGGAGGAGGAGGAGGAGGAGGAGGAGGAGGAGGGAGGGGGGAGGAGGAGGGAGGAGGAGGAGGAGGAGGAGGAGGAGGAGGAGGAGGAGGAGGAGGAGGAGGAGGAGGAGGAGGAGGAGGAGGAGGAGGAGGAGGAGGAGGAGGAGGAGGAGGAGGAGGAGGAAGAAAGAGGAAGGTATGTGGGATATGAGTTGAAAGACATGAGGAGAAAGAAATGAAGTTGAAGGGGGGGGGGAAGAGTCTGAGATGAAATGTCTTCACCTCCATTAACCAAGACCCCAAGAACCCAAGAACCCAAACCCCAAGAACCCAAGAACCCAAACCCCAAGAACCCAAGAACCCAAACCCCAAGAACCCAAGAACCCAAGACCCCAAGACCCCAAGACAACAAGAACCCAAGACCCCAAGAACCCAAGAACCCAAGACCCCCATCAGTCCAGGGACCGCCATAAGCAGATCACAAAGCCTCGGTTTGGGGATGATGTTCATGAAGAAGCTCAACATCTGGAGCTCGGACAACTGAGAAGGACCAACACATGTTTATGAATGAAGAGAACACCAACACCAGGAGAAGGGGTCCGGTCCTGGGGGGGCGCCGTGGTCCCAGACCCCCTCAAACCAATGCGGTCCGCTCAGGCATGAAGACTCACCTTCTACCTGGTGTTCTGGACCTAAGCGATGACGTTTGGACCGGTTCCACTTCCTTCACACTCCCGTGTCACGCTCACTTCATGACGTTCCTGTTCCGTTACTCACAACCTTTAAAAAAAAATCCGATACCAATAATTAAAACTCCAAAGCCTCCGTCGGGTATTAATCGCACAAACAGTCAGGAAGCGGCGTAATTGTCCTAAACTTACACATCTCGCCGCGCTGCGGTCCGGCTGCCCTCCAATCTCCGCCTCCTGTTTAAGGAAAGCCTGGCTGCAGAAAACAAAAGGCTTCGGTCTCAGCAGCGCCTCTAATCCAGCGGCTCCTCGTCTCCACAGCCTCAAATTACCGACTCGTGTCCCGTGTAATTTACAGATTCTCTTTCACACGTGTTGCATCAGAGGATGTATGTTTCTAGACCCGTGACGTTACTCTGCGAATTCTTCATTTCAGTATATTTTATACAGCCTGATATCACAAACTCCCTACACATATTTATAAATACGTTTTTCTGGAGACCCCTCGGCTCTTATTAACAGATTAAAACTCATTGTTTTATTACTTTTATTTCCTAATTTAAGGAAAAATTGCTCGGATACATTTTCAATTTTGTTTATTTTCCAAATCCCGATATCACAAATTACGATTTTTCCTCAGAGGGCTTTACAATTGGACACATACCTGACCTTTGACCTCACATTGGATCAGGGAAAACTTCTAAAAAATAGAAAGACCCTTTCAGGGGGAGTGAAGGACCTTTCAGGAGAGAACAGAGGAGGACACCCTCCAGTATAGATTATGCAGCGTGAACTGAAATCAAGCGGGAGTCGTACGGCTCGTCCCTCGAAGACGTTCAGTGGGTTCACGTCTCTTAAAGGTGCAGAGGTCCATTAGTCGTGACTCATTTTTAGGGCTTTTCCGTCTCCCTACATTGTGGTTACGGGGCAAAGAGAGACGATACGTAAAGCACCTTAAATGCTTTGCCAGATTTCCTGTCAATGGAAATATTCCCTCGAGGGCATCTGGGACAACAGGAAATGGAGATCCCGTCCTACTTCTGAATCCAAGTCGCTTAACTCCGCCCGGCAACAGAACCTGTGTGAAGTCAGAAGACAGAAAGTCCACCAGAGGTTTTCTCTCTCAGGGTGTGATGGGGGTGATGTTCCTGATGATTCCTCCATCCTCTTCTTCTCTCTGGTGGCATTCCTGAAGACGGTCCGGAGAGGCACCGAGGAGACGTGGGATGAGGCAGTCCCAATGCGGTGAGAGGGAATCTAACCTACAACCCCAACCGTCCACCCGTTACGACACGTGTTAGACGTGTGGCAAACATCAGGTATACGGGTATCAAGTCAAATTGAAGTGTGTACTTTACGAGAGGCCCCTTTATTAGACGCCCTCTCCCTCCGGAGAGCTTTACGACATCGTTCTTTACAACTCGCTCCACTCCGCACGTTGACACAACGCAGCCGTTGATGGGATCGTACCAAGTCCCCCGTGTGGGGAGGTCAAGGTCAACGCCTCGTGGTCATGATCTTAAAGATCCCCTTTGTGCGTGGATGAAACACTGCTCCTCAGGACCAGGAACCAGACGCTCTGGAAGCCTCTGGTGTAGTTAAGGTGTTGTCGGAGTCCGTTCCCATCGTCAAACTTAATTTCACTGTAGGTCACATCAGCATCATGGCCGCCCTCTTAAAGGGCCAGTGTAACTGAAACACTAACTATGAACTACTCCAACATGTTGTTAAATAACTCTATTTGCATTTGATTGTTTATTCAAGTCTAGCAATATTGTGCATAATAACTTTTCTCCAGTATAACATAAATCCATTTAATTTGAAACCTTCAAAATAAAAGCGCCGGCTCTTTTTCATTCTATTTCTTTAAGAAAAGGGGATCGTATGTCTTTCAAGCCGTCAGGGGCCGCATCAAATGACGCAGAGGGCCGAATACTTCAGCGAAGCAGCATTCAGGACCAAATGTGCAGCGTCATATCTGTGATGGGGGACCTGAGAAACACGTGTCTAAATATGAAGTTAGTGCTCTCAGATGCGGAGCTGTTAAGCTTCCAACGGTTCAACTAGGACCGACACATCTGCCCTCGCATCACCACTCAGCGGCCGTGAAGCTACCAGAACGTTCCGTCAGACCACGCCGAGCCACGCTCAGGACCCGGTGGAGCGATCTGTCCCCGGGAAGTGCACATGGTGGAGTACTGCAGGTAAATGATAGGGTCAGGGTTAGGGTCTAGGGGTCAGGAATCAGGGGTAAGGGTCAGGGTCAGGGTTTAGAGGTAAAGGTAGGGTTCAGGGTAGGTTTACTGTCAGGTTTTAAGGGTGAGGGTCATGGCCAGGGTTTAGGGATAAAGGTATGATCCAGGGGTAAGGGTCATGGTCAGGGTTAAAGGTTACAGGTAGAGTTCAGGGTAGGTCTATGGTTAGGGTTTAGAGGTAAGGGTCATGGTCAAGGTTTAGGGGTAAAGATAGTGTTCAGGGTAGGTTTATGGTTAGGGTTTAGGAGTAAGGGTTAGGGTCATGGGTTATGAGTAAGGGTCATGGTCAGGGTTTAGGAGTAAGTGCCATGGTTTATGAGTAAAGGTATAGGGTTCTGGGTAGGTTTATGGTCAGGGTAGGGTTTAGGGGTAAGGGTCATGCTCAGGGTTAAGGGTTAAGGGTAGGGTTCAGGGTAGGTGTATGGTTAGGGTTAGGGTTTTGGAGTAAAGGTAGGGTTCAAGTGTTAGGGTCATGCTCAGGGTCCAGGGTTTAGGGTAGGGTTCAGGGTAGGTTTATGGTCATGGTAGGGTTCAGGGGTTAGGGTCATGCTCAGGGTCCAGGGTTCAGGGTAGGTTTATGGTCATGGTAGGGTTCAGGGGTTAGGGTCATGCTCAGGGTCCAGGGTTCAGGGTAGGTTTATGGTCATGGTAGGGTTCAGGGGTTAGGGTCATGCTCAGGGTCCAGGGTTCAGGGTAGGTTTATGGTCATGGTAGGGTTCAGGGGTTAGGGTCATGCTCAGGGTCCAGGGTTAAGGGTAGGGGTATGCAGTGGGGAAGGGGTTATAGGCAGTGGAGTTGCAGAACCCTGAGAAAAGCAGCGACCAGCTGAGAGGGAGGAGCGGGGGAGACGCCGTCCAGCAGGGAGCCGTTAGCCGTGGCGAGCGGCGCTCGGCGGTGCTGTCATGCATCTGGCAGAGCGGCGATGGCGTGGCCTGCTGACGCACGCAGAGCAACGGCTGGCCGCCGCCCGCATGCTGCTCTGCTCTCCGAGCGACGGTTACTCAGAGACACGGAAACAGAGAAGCTACGACGCAGGGAGGTAGTAGGAAGAGAAGTTGTGCGTCTCGTGTGGGAGGAGGCAGATAAATAAATAAACCGGTTCATTATTGTCAGCTGCAGCGGTGAGTTGCGGTCGGGACTTTGGGGGATGAGGTTGTTTAGCACACGGGGCAGATGTCAGAACCGCTCACTGCTCTAGATTCAAGGTGAAAGGCCGACGCACATTTGTTATATTCAGTTATTTACATGAGTTATTACGACGTGTCTTTGGCTCTTCTCGGCTCGCTGGTGCAGAAGCTTTTTGTTTAATGCCCAAACTGTGGCATCAAAAAGAGCTCAAAACTCAGTACGCCAACGACATGCTATGTCATGGTGTGGAATGACTGCTGTCGATACGCGTCATCGTATTGAGCTCTGAGAACCCTTCACGGCGCTAAGCTTGGAGCTTCAGACCGACTGACCTTTGACCTTCACGCCCTCTCTTGCGTACCACTACTGCCTCACACAATCGGCCTTCTATACGTCTGATTATAATAGTTTTTTATTGTAAAAACAATGATTGGGAAACGTTGTTTAACGACGTGTTGATTGCCGCCCTCGCGTTACGCGCTGGGTGTTTACTGTCGGACCGTTACTCTCTGAGGGGATGGGGCGATATCTTAAGATAAGAAGCCAAGGATGGAGGGAGCCAATGAGAGGAAGGGCTCCAAGTATGAAGACATGGAGGAGGAGGAGGAGGAGGAGGAGGAGGGGGGGGCTGAGGCAGTGGGATGATGCTGTGGATGGGTTCGGATCAATGGAAGCGAGACTCACAGTGTCTGTCAGGGCCACAGTGGTCAGATCTGGGTCACCTGTGAGGTGATCCGACCTTGAAAGACCACCAGCTCCCACATGACTCCCACATGACCCCGAGGCGACCCCTCTGACGCTGAGCACACAATCTGATTTAGAAAAACAACTCCCAACACCAGTAGATTAAAACAAAAGTTGTTTTTATTTGGCACAACGCGGCGCTGTCCGGCGCCCGGCCCGCGGCCGCTTGGCACGAGACAAACTCGCTCCATTGTTCACTTGTTTGCGTGAATCATCCATTAAAGCTCATAACAGAACGTCTCCTTTATAAGTGTATTAAAATGTCACTCTCGCACCTCACAACTTTAAAACACATCATTTGCGGATAATTACATTTTCTGTGCAAATGTTTTGAATGAAGGTTTTTTTCCGCCGGCTCTCGCGTCACGGAGTTTCCCGGCGGCAGAGAATTTGTAGTCCGACAATTACGTTTAACACCTTATGCATATTAAAATGTTTTGTTTTGTTTTATTTGCAGTGTAGACAAATGGAACTGTCGGGGCTTTACACGTATATCACTAATTACACAATCCTATAAACCACAGAGTGATCTTACATAAATATGTTGGTCTCCTCTCTAAGTAAAAAGTACAAAAACACAGGTTCATCACTTCTCTGGAACTCAATAACTTATCTCTACAAATTGCATTTTATTGTTGTTATTGCAGACAACCCTCCCCCAGCTCAAAATTTCACATTGTTTGGTCAGATACACAAGTCATTGTCAGAACAGTTGAAAGCACAACAAACACATTTCTCCTCTTTTTTGTTCTTTTTTATCTTTATAAAAACAAAACGAGTGAAAATAAAGAATCTTTGGCAGCGAAGCAAAAATAGAATAAAAAAGTCTATATAAATATATGTATTTATATATCTATATATATTTATATATATTTATATAAATATATTTATATATATATATTTATATATAAATATATTTATATATATTTTTATATATATATATATATATATATATATATATATATATATAAAATGCATTGAAATACAAAGCAACAAGGAAGGCTACAGCAAAAGGGCTGACAAGGCAGAGAAATCCAGCTTTGACCTAATAAGAAACTGTCTATTATAAAAAAAAGGACACTTTTATAGTTAATACCACAAAAAAAAGATCATAAATTACTTGAGACCTTCCGAATGCATCAGTCTTTGGACGGCATCCTAATGCCGTGGTGCCATGCAAAGAGAACCACTGAGGTATTGCATCTGGATTACGTCACGCATCGCGCTGCATGATGGGAGGGACATAAAAGTGCATAAGAATTAAACTTGTGTCCGCTCCCGGTCCACAGCGAACACCGCACCTTCATTCCAAAGGCTGTTTCCCTCCATCAAGTGCCCGTATTCACATTCCAGTCACCGGGTAGTTCTTTTCTCCGATTGGGTGGGTTCATGTATGTCTCTCCCAGTTGCCACCATTCCCTTGGCAGCTCATTCAACCGGATACAAAGAAGCGGAGGGGTCTAGCCACACTGTCTTCATACAGTACGTGAGGAGAGGAGGAGAGCAAGGGCACATGTAAAGGAACCAAAATCACTCAATCTTTGGATTGGAACGTGGCCAATGTGCCTCCTTGGGTGTTTCCATTGTTGGTAGAAAGAAATACACAAACACAAATAGTGTTAAAACCATTTAGGAACATACACCCAGCATTCATATATATAAATATATATTTTGTATATATATATGTATATATATATATATATATAAATATATATATACATATTTATTTGTGATATATATACACACAAATATATATATATATATATATATATATATATATATATATATATATGTATACAAATATATGTATATATATATATATATATATATATACAAATGTAAAATATATATACATATATATATATATATATATATATATATATATATGTATATAAAAGAAAAAGAAAAGACGTTGTTTCTGTAAAAATAGAACAGTCACAGCAGCAATGATACACCGTCTCTCTTCTGGTCACATGTTCCCCCTGTCACCTGACAATCAGTGATCAGTTTGAGATTTCTTCTTCACACGTTGAGGAAAATACTGCATTCACGTCACGTGGGAATAACAACATGACTTGTCGGTGTCCAGACATTGGAATTGGACCCTGTACCTTTAAGAATTCTAACATTAAGTCTGCATGAAATACCTGCGCACTACCAATGATATGAATTATGGATTGAATTGACTGATAAAAAACCTTTCTTTTTTGAAAATAGAATAGATAAATATATAATGCCTGACGACTGTAAGTACGTATCTTTCCCACGTGACATGAGTGCAGAACCAGCATTTTATTGCAGAGACATTTTTCCTTGCAAAGGAGTACTTTAGCTCCTCCTCCTGCTTTGCCCTCAGAGATAATACCTTCGAAGTCGTGGCATCTGTAAATAGATGCTGTATAACTTGCTTTCAACGCTATAGTGGCTTACCGCACCTGTTCATGAGATCCACACAGAGTACAATGACATTAGTAGTGATGGCAGTCGCCTCTCTCAGCACCTTCGGACCGCCATGAGCGTACGTGGACGAGCACGCGGCGGCGTTCTTGGACGTGCCGTGGTCAGGATGTGCAAACATTTCTTGGAGACACAATGAGGCTCTGGAGGTAACATATTCGTACCGGTCAAGTTGAACCCAATGGGTGGAGCCTGAAGCCCAGTGAAGATGACGTGGGTAAGAGGTAGCTCGGGTTACAAAGCCTAGCACTCTTGCTGCCAACTGCAATATATTTAATCTTGCCAAACATGACTGATCGAATTTAGCTAGTTTTAACAGTTGCTGAATTTCAGCGTAACGTGTTATTCTTTTTAAACTAGCTAATTAGCTAGCATGCTGTTCCAAGGTCATGACCGCTATCGTCATGAATGAACAGAGAGAGAAAGCAGCCGCTGTCATTTATATGTTTCCCATTCAAGTTTTTTTTTTTTTTGCCCATTTTGGTTGAACTCAACCAATTATGCCTCCAGAGCTGCTCTGCATCCGACCAAACATCTGAGTAACGACGTGGCGTAGCTAACGACAACCGTACCAGAGAGTTCAGTGAGTCATACATCCAGCACCATGTCGTAGTGGCTCTCCTTCTTCCTCTTGCCACACCTGTTTATGAGCACCGTGTACAACGTCAACAGCACCACCCAGTAGCTGGCGTACACCACGGCCCCGATGACCAGGACGATCTTCTCTGAGTCGGGAAAGGGCTTTTTAGTCTGCAGGATTACGGTATAGATAATCCCGATGAAGAGGATGGTGAACCAGACCGATATGGGAACCAGACCGATGAAGTTCGTCACCACCGTCTTCCTCCCCGAAGTCCCCCATCCGGACTTGTTGATGGTCGCTATGGCAAACATCTTGGCCGGCAACAGGCTGGACATGTACAGCACGGAGTAGAAGGACATGAACACCATGACGATGTTACCTCGGAGGCAGCTGGCGAACGAGGCCTTGATCAGCGCCACGCCCTGCACGATGAGCAGGAACAGCAGGATATTCCAGAGCCTTCCTTGGTAGAAGAGTTGGATCGCCGTGGCGATGAGGAAGAAGGGGAAGAAGCCGGTGATCACGGCCTCGTACGTCATCCACAGGTGGTGCTTGTGGAACCACATGGAGTTGTAGAGCCACTCTCTGAAGTAGGACTTGCTCCATCGAGTCTGCTGGTTGAGCCACCGCAGGTACGTGATGGGCGTCTCCGTGAGGCACTTGGAGCGCGCCGTGTACTTGGTGGCGTAGCCGAGGCTCAGCACGCGGTTGGTGAGGTGCCGGTCGTCCCCGAAGCTGCAGTGGGATCCCATGAAGGTCTGGTTGTACCAGTCCTCGATGAACTCGTGCAGGAGGGCGTTCCGGTACATCCCCAGAGGCCCGCTGATGCACTGCACGCAACCGAAGTAGGACTGGCAGGCGCGCTCGATGTTGAAGGCCATCCAGTAGCGCACGCTGCTCAGGAAGGAGATCCACGACTCGTATTTGTTCAGGATCTGGGGGGGAATTGACAAGTTGGAGGTTTTAACGTTAAAATCGATGACGATGATGTCACTTTCAAGGAATGAGAAATGTGGTTTTCTTGTAACCCACCTGTACATCTCCCCCAACGCCGCCCACATTGGGGTCTTCCTCCAGGACCTTCACCATCTCCACCGACGACGCCGGGTCCAACATCGTGTCGGAGTCGCACACCTGAGCAAAACACACAAGATGAACCGTTAGCTGCGCTTTCAGGGCAAAGGTCATCGTTCTACCTTGTAAAAAGACAATATTAGCATTAACTTCATAAACACGAGGCAGTAGATGTCTCTGACTGTTGGGGGTCTGGCTTCATGGGTCGAGTTTCGCCCAAGGAAAAGTCTCATTGTGAAATCTAGCGAGGTTCCTGTGGTACCATAGAAGAAGAACGCTGTGGAGGACCTGTTGCTGCTCGAGAACCTTGAGAACCTTGAGAACCTTGAGCGAGAGCGGTCTGTGAAGCGCTGACCTCAGCACCTTTTGACATCATGAGAGCTGTAATTTAACCAATTGCTTTGTAAACTAATTACATTTAAACCCGTTGATAAATATTTTATTTTAATCATTACTTCGTCATAACATTTGCTTTCCTTCCAAATGCAATTTGCAATCTGAATTTTGAATATTTTTCCCCAATAAGGATTTTAATAAACTATGTATTCATTTGAATACACACATTTTCTGTTATTGTCCATTGATAGAAATGTTAATACATCTTTTTTTTCTCAATCGGGTCTCTTTCGTCATGTTGTCAGACACAATCTGAGCCTTTTTTTGAGACCTTTTTGGTGCATGTTGAGTCACATTGAAGCTTAAAATGTCAACAACGCTTTGTGTCGCTTGGACACAAAAACATGAGGAACAAGATTCCAGGTAGAACAATACCAAAAGTCACCCTTTAAGTAGAATTATCAATCGGATGGAAACCCTTCAACAAAGACTAGCGTCTGTCTTTCCGATGCTGTTCTACCTCTCTCCGCTCCTTCTCATTAAACGCTAATGCTTTTCATCCCAACTGAAATCAGGTGATGAAAACCAACCTCCAGCCCATGAGCAACACACATCTGTGTATACAGGCGGAGACGGCCGATGAGTAAGACGGCCTGCGACCCCGTGCTGGCATGGTTACTGGCAGCGCCGCAAAGACGTATTACTGCGTTAAACACGAGCTTTCTGGCAGCGGCGTCCGCTGCAGCTGCTGTTCAGCATCTTTTCAAAAGGTTTTCAAACATCCAAGTCCCCTTTCTATTGTATTCAAACTCATTAAAACGATTAGGAGGGTATGAAAGCCTTGCCGTCTGTGTTCGCTTTAGCTCGTTGCTCTTGGTGTATTGGTCCACCGCTGCCAGCTGAATATTAATGAACGTTATGACGAAGTGATATTTTGGGGTTTTGGCCAAACTATGGAAGTCACATAGTTTCCTCTTGATGGATTATAATGAAACATATTCACTTTCACCACCACAGCTCTGTTATTTATTTGTTCACTTACAACACTGGTGTCAAACACGAGGCCCGCGGGCCAAATCCGGCCCACTGCATGATTTTATGTGGCCCCTGACGGCTTAAAAGACCCATAATCGCCTTTTCTTAAAGAAATTGAAACATTTCCCGTGCTTTTATTTTGAAGGTTTCAAATTAAATGGATTAACGTTGTAATATTAGAGACATTTTCTTATGTACAATATTTCTACACTCCAATAAACAATGATCAAATGCAAAGAGAGTTCTTTAACAACATGTTGGAGGAGTTTATAAAGTGTTCCGGCCCTTTAAGAGGGCGGCCATGATGCTGGTGTGGCTCGCGGTGAACACGAGTTTGACGCCCCTGATTTACAAGATTAAAAGCCTGTTTCCTGGTCGACGCTGTGGTTCAGGCTCTTATCTCCGGCTTACTGCTCCGTGTTCACGCCACCACACGCTCAGCGGGGAACACACTTTCCCTAAACATATAACTGAACTGTCAAAAACTCACATAACCTTAACTAAGTTCAACTTTAAACTATTTGAGATTGTTCGTCAAGCAAATCTCTTCTTCTCGTGACACGGGTCCTGAGTCTGAGTCTCCTCCGATGATGTCACCGCTGTGTAACGGATCTGTTATTACACTTAGACGTGAGCTACCGTTGCCCCCGTTTCTCGCGCCGCGCTTCACGACTCGATGCAGCCACCGGGCGACGAGTGAAACGCGACACAAAAGACTCTTTGTGGACCCCGTGTTTGGTTTGGCAGACCCCCCCCACCCCCCACCCCCCACCCCCCTCTCTCTCCAGCCACCTCTTTCTCCGTCTCTCTCTCTCTCCTTTCAGCTCACACCGATGGCAGCTGTCCTCGTCTCAACAAAGATAACCACGCTGAATATTTTAACTAACGTACGATTCTTAACCCCCGATTCCATCCCAATCTTCATCTCCATCAAACATGACCAACTCTGCTTTCTCCCCGGAGTCCTTTTGACTTCACGTCTCATGGGGTCATCGGACCCTCTGAGACGGCATAGATTACATTACATCACATGTCATGTAGCAGACGCTTTTATCCAAAGAGACCTACAATAAGTGCATTTCAACCTAGAGTACAAAGTAAGAACAACAAGAATACAGAAAGTAACATTTCCTCAACATAGTCAAACTACAAAAGTACCACAATAAGATATTTAAGAGCCACTGAGGTGATAATCTGTGTTTTAATCCAGATATAGATCTTATCTGCTGATGGATTATCGAGGTCTGGATCGTGGAATATGACGACTACCAACTACACCATGGCCCTGTTGAGGCTCCGCCCACTGTTGAGACTCCGCCCACTGTTGAGACTCCGCCCACTGTTGAGACTCCGCCCACTGTTGAGACTCCGCCCACTGTTGAGACTCCGCCCACTGTTGAGACTCCGCCCACTGTGGAGACTCCGCCCACCGTTGAGACTCCGCCCACTCCTCCTCTCTACCTCCATCTGATGGATGGTGGAGGTCTGGATGGTGGAATATGCCGACTACCAACTCTTCATCATCTCCTCTTCATGGTGTTGTTCCTGTGTTTTAATGTGTGATGATTCCTTCTGGTCACATGACCTCTATGACACCTGTCCACCTGGAGAGGATCCTCCTCTGTTCTCTCCTCAAGGGTTCTCACCTTTTACCTGAAGGGTTGTTGGGGAGTTGTTCCTGATCCCATGTGAGGTCAGAGGTCAAAGGTCAGGGATGTCTATGAGTACAGATTGTAAAGCAATTTCTAATTTGTGAAAATGGGCTCTACAAATGAACTGAACTGAATTGCCCTGAGTTGTCCGATGTGCTCGTTGACCTACCTGCACGTAGTCGATGCTCCTCCCCAGGGCTTTGAAGGCCGTGTACATGACCTCCCTCTTGCCGCCCCACTTCTGCATGATGCACACACACTTGTTGTTGAGCACCGTCTTGGTGACCTGCTGCAGGCTCTCGGCGAACGACTCGTCCGTCTCCTCGGGGCCGCGGCTGTGGCAGTTGCTCCGCCACACGTACGTGGCCGACTTGTCGCGCCCCATGATCTCCTTGAAGATATCCATCATGTAGGAGTCGTCCTCCGAGTTGCCGTCGATCACCATGATGACCTTGATGCCCGGGTAGGTCAGCCTCTTCACGGACACCAGGCACTTCTTCAGGTAGTTGGGGTCCTCCTGGTACGCCGCGATGCACAGCGCCAGGGACTTGTTCAGCTTGATGGGCGTCTCCAGCGAGCGCCTCATGTTGCGGTGCTCCAGCAGCGCGAACAGGCTCTGGATCACCAGGTGGATCACCAGGATGGCGCCGTAGAGGCCGAAGGACAGGTGGTTACGGGCCGTGGTGAAGAACTGGTAGCCCATGATGTAGGCGGTGGAGATGCCCACCAGCAGGGACACGCCGAACATGGTGGTGCCGAACACCCGCAGGCAGGTGAGGACCCGCTGGCACTTCATCTGGGGGAAGACGAGAAGACGGGGGTTAGAAACACACACACACACACACACACACACACACACACACACACAGGGCCTCAGTCAACCCCAACGGACAGAGAGGAACCGTTTTTATTCCTCTTAACAGGAAGGTGACATCAAATGTCCATTCTGAGATGGAGTTTCTCCCCCTCTTTCTACACCCTCTATCTCCTTCTTTCTACTCCCTCCATCCCCCTCTTTCTACTCCCTCTATAGGATAGGATTAGGGTTAGGGGGTTAGAGGGTTGGGGTTAGGGTTAGGTTAACCCAAAGAGAGTTATTTAACAATAAGTTAAAGGAGTTTATAAAGTGTTCCGGCCCTTTAAGAGGGCGGCCATGATGCTGCTGTGGCCCGCGGTGAACATGAGTTTGACACCTTTGATTTACAGGATTAAAACCTTGTTTCCTGGTCGTGTGTTTTCTCCCCCTTCTTTCTCCTCCCTCCATCCCCCTCTCCTCCCTCCATCCCCCTCTCCTCCCTCCATCCCCCTCTCCTCCCTCCATCCCCCTCTCCTCTCCCTCTCCTCTCTCCATCCCCCTCTCCTCCCTCCATCCCCCTCTCCTCCCTCCACCCCCCTCTCCTCTCTCCATNCCCCTCTCCTCCTCCATCCCCCCTCCTCCTCCCTCCACCCCCTCCTCCTCTCTCCATCCCCCTCCTCCCTCCCTCCCTCCCCCTCCCCTCTCCTCCCCCCTCTCCTCCCTCCATCCCCCCTCTCCTCCCTCCATCCCCCTCCTCCTCTCCATCCCCTCCTCTCCTCCTCCACCCCCCTCTCCTCCTCTCCATCCCCCTCTCCTCCCTCCATCCCCCTCTCCTCCCTCCCTCCCCCTCTCCTCTCCCTCCATCCCCCTCTCCTCCCTCCCTCCCCCTCTCCTCTCTCCATCCCCTTCCCTCCATCCCCCTCTCCTCCCTCCATCCCCCTCTCCTCTCTCCATCCCCCTCTCCTCCCTCCACCCTCCGTCTTGATGTCAGACGTTAGTGACTGGCCGATTGTTCCAGCGCTCCGTTGGTGTTGGTGTGGGTGGGCGAGCGTTACAATCTCTCTCTCTCTCTCTAATTAAGCCTCGAGCCGCCCGCCAGGCGTCTGACGCTCTCCGAACGCCCCGTGGAGAAACCGTGAAGTCTTTTTTCTTTTTACTTCTGGAACTCTCTTGACCGTGAACGATTATTCGGCGTGAACATCTCCCGATCCTCGCGTCTGAACTGGATCGCCGGAGCGCCGCCATCTGTTTGGCAGCGCGGCGGAGACCCACTCGGCGCGGAGCGGACCACCCTGTGATGTCATCTGTTTGTATCTCCGTGGGAAGAAGGAGACTTTTCTCTTCTTTTTCTTTCTTTCTTTTTTTCTCTTTTTTTCGCTCAATGTTTGCACGTGTGCTGCCTTCCCCTCCGCCGGCGCCTCCCCTCAACGGGGACCTCCTCCCTCCGGCGAGGAGCGGCGGAGACGTGGAGGAGGAGGAGGAGGAGGAGGAG
>CM070092.1:19136315-19186315 GCA_036178185.1 Liparis tanakae
CATTTATATGGATGTAAAACCAACTTGTGACTCTTATCTCATAAAGTTGCTGTTTGGGACTCCAGTATGAATGAAACTGAAGGCGTGGCTCCGCCCCTTTCTCCTCCTCTTCCGCCTCCCGCTCATAAACGCCCCTAGTGGCCACCATGTGCTATTGTCGTTGTCGTTGTCGTTAGAACAGGTACAACGTCTCATCAAGTGAAGCTGAACACTTTATTGTTGCCTTAAAGAACCTTTCATTTAATGTAAACACGTCAAACATGTCACCGCTGGTTGGTATTTTTGACTCATTCCTCCCTTCAACTCTATTTCAGTATTCGGTGAATGAAAAAAGAAAAAGAGGAGGTGAGTTGGAGATAGAGGGATGGCAGACACCAGGAGAAGGGATGGGGGAGGAGCCTGCCGGCCTGGGGGAGGAGTCTGCCGGCCTGGGGGCGGAGTCTGCTGGCCTGGGGGCGGAGCCTGTCGGCCTGGGGGCGGAGCCTGTCGGCCTGGGGGCGGAGCCTGTCGGCCTGGGGGCGGGGCTTGCACCAGGTCTGAGGTCCAGACTCAGACAGAACTCTCCTCCCTCCATGCTCCGTGTTTACAGTCGGCAGTAAAAGTGTTTCGCTTGTTTTCTGTTCGCTCTTTACTGAATGAAATAAAAAGCTTCTTCCTCCGGCTTCGGAAACCCAATGAAACGTCTGTGTTTACCCATCATGCACTGCTCTGTCACGCGGGCGTCCAACACGTCCTCGTCTGTCCACCGAGCGCCATCACCCGGGTTTAAAATAACCACTGTGCTCCTTACAAGGAAGGAAGCTCTACTCCATTGTTATCATCGTCATGACGGAGATAAGAGGAGAGAGGAGAGAGGAGAGAGGAGACAGGAGAGAGGAGAGGAGAGAGGAGAGCTGAAAGAGGAGAGAGGAGAGAGGAGAGAGGAGAGAGGAGAGGAGAGAGGAGAGCTGAAAGAGGAGAGAGGAGAGAGGAGAGGAGAGAGGAGAGAGGAGAGAGGAGAGAGGAGAGAGGAGACAGGAGAGAGGAGAGGAGAGAGGAGAGCTGAAAGAGGAGAGAGGAGAGAGGAGAGAGGAGAGAGGAGGTGTGACGGAGACCTCAGGTCGGAGACAGCGGGAAAATCTCCTTTAAGTGACATCATCAATAACAGAGGAACTGAACGCGTGCCGGCGTCACGTGAGCCGCCTCCCCTCCTCCCCCCCTCCCCTCCTCCCCCCCTCCCCTCCTCCCCCTCCTCCCCTCCCTATGCGCTACGTTCCCCCCCAAAGAGACGCTGTGACTCAGCGTGACTCAAACCCGGCCACCGCCGTCAGAACGTTCACTTTTACAAGTCTGGGAGGGGACCAGGGCGTCAATGCAGCCTCCAGGAGGGGAGGGGGAGGGGAGGGGGAGGGGAGGGGGAGGGGAGGGGAGGGGAGGGGGATGCTCACCCTCATCCCAACGTCAGTAGCCACGCCCCCGGCGGCCGTGAGGAGGACCCCGCTGCACGTGGCCGTGTTGTGAGCCCTAATGGAGGCCAGGCCTCCTCGGTCCTGTAGTAAAACGGTGGAGGAAGTTCCTGTTGCAGCGACGAGGCAACGCTGAACTGAGTCACCTTCTGAAGAGGAGGAGGAGGAGGGTCCCTGTGACCACGGAGCGGTGTCGTCACGTTGCATCACGTCAGTCTGAAGGTCTGGATGTTTCAGAGGAGCACATGTCTGTCTGCACCACGCCCTCAGAGTGCATGCTTCTTCTTCTTTTTTTACAGAATGAGTGTCCAGAAACGTGGAGAGGTTCACCGTGTGTGCATATGACGTCATTTCACAAACTGTCAATCACGTGACGTGCTCCCACCGCGAGGCGCGCTCCCGATTGGCTCGCAGACCTCCCAGAGAGACGGACAGGTTGCGACCACATACGTCATCACATCGGTTCACTGTGGCTGGTGGAAGTGAACCGGTTCAGATGTGTGGATGACTTCAGAACTACAACCTGAGCGCGCGCGCCTTGCGCGGCGCAGCTGGCACAGCTGAGAGAGAGGAGCCAGATGTCTCGTGCCAGTTTGGGCAGGCAGGCGTTTTTTTTCTTTTTTTTCCTTAGTGTGAATGTAATATTATTTTAACACAGTAGCTACCATCTGTGGAGGGAGGGAACAGGGATGTTCCACCTAAAACTGAGATTACGCGCGTTTTTACGCACGACCGTTAAGGCACTCAAAATACTGGAGTGACAGCTAGCATGCTCACCCCGCCCCCACCCACCACACACACACACACACACACACACACACACACACACACACACACACACACAACTTAAAGCATCTCTCCCCATATTGAGATACAAAAAAGAAGAAGATGAACACCATTCATAAGATGAAGAGTGATGAAAGACATCTCCCATAAGAGCGTCATCATGTCCAAAAGGAGAGACCTGATGGTCCCGGGCTTCTGCGCACGCCCCCCCACCCCCCCCCACTGCCTGTCTGTCAGTGAGCTGCCGGCTCACCAAGTGGTCTCTGGCCGCCTACCTTGAAGCAGCTGTCGTTCCTCTCCTTGTTTCCTCGAGGAAGGAGGCGCCGGCTCCGGTCAGCTCTGGTGCCGCTCCACTGGGACAAAACGTCTGGACGGAGTTTCAGAGGACACTTGTGGAGTGATGAGTCTCATGAATCCGCTCCCACTGATCCTCGTGGACAGGAAGAAGAAGAAGAAGAAGAGGAAGAAAAACGTTCCTCTAAGTTTTCTAAAACGGGATGCTCAACAAAAATAAATTAAAGAAGAAAAAAAATCCAAGCGCGCGCGTGCTCGCTAGTCTCTGGCAGTCTGTCTGCGGTCACCAGCTACACGCCGCGCGCCTCTGGGCTGGACACACATGATGGCAGTACACTTTGGCATCACTCATGTCAAAAAAGTTCAAATAAATAGATAAATATCTGTTTCATTCATATTTAAAAAGTTCTTCAAGTTACAAAAACGACCAACTCTTTCTCTGAATATATATATACATATATAAAAATATGTAAAAAAAAGGCTTCCACTAATACTTTAAGTTTCAGGATAATGAGTGTCGGTTCTGTCCTCGTGGGCTTGGCGGTAGAACCTCTGTAGTCTCCTCCAGGTTACACAGCAGAGTCTCTAATTCCTTCCAGGCGGCTGAGTGTGGAGCCTCCTTTATGGCTGCGTCGGCTCCCAGAACCTTTTGCCGGGCTACAAGGGATTGGCGTGTTGTTTTAATAAGAGGGGATGGGGGGGTACAAGGAGGAGGGACACGGAGAGAGAGAGAGAGGTAGAGAGAGAGGGGGAGAGAGAGGGAGAAAGAGGGGGAGAGAGAGGGAGAGAGAGAGGGAGGGAGAGGGGCCAGATTATGGCATGTTCCTGAGAGGCAGTAAAAGCTCCAGGTTGTGTCTTTAATCACCCCTATACATTACTAAGTACACTGAGCTCTACACTACACCACAGCGTGTACTGGTCTTGGATCGAGCCCCACACTGACAGCGACGTGATGAGAAAGATTCATCCAACGAGTCGGTGAGAGACACGTAGCTGGAGGCAGAACGCGTACCATACAGGCGTCTGTATAGGAATATATTTATATATATATATATATATATATATATATATATATATATATATATATATATATATATATATATATATATATATAGTGTGTGTGTGTGTGTGTGTGTGTGTGTGTGTGTGTGTGTGTGTGTGTGTGCATCTGTAGTTTGGATGTTCTGGAATTTCAGTCATTTCATTGATTCAGCAGACTGCACTTCCCCCCTGTGGCCAGCAGGCAGTGCTGTGCAATGCGGAACCCAGAGCCGGGCTCCGGGAGGCAGCGGCTCCTCCAGGAGGCATCTGAGGGAGCATCCAACCAGAATCACGACTCATGTCACTCCTCCCGCCAGGAGACCACAACCACCAGCAGGAAGCTTTTCTCTGATACTCATACACATCTAAAAGTTCCTATGTTAGGAATCAAAGATCAATATCTAACTCTATCTATGTGAGGAATCAAAGATCAATATCTAACTCTATCTATTCGATTAACTTGCTTGTAATGAACTGTATGATGTATGTTGTATCTTCTTGTTTTTTTTATATGGAACTTGGCGTCTGAAATAGAGAATAAATAAATATAAAGAAATATATGAGGTCTGTTTTAAAACCCGGCTGATCTTGAACCCGAACGCGTTTCCTCCCGATGATGTCATCGCTGTGCCCGCTCTCTGGAAGCCCTCAACACGTCCTGTAAAACATCACGTCTCCGTGGAGGTGAGCGGGTGATGAATGGACGGGTTTCCCAGGAAGCCGACCCCCCCGGGATCGGCGTTGTTTACGTGCGGCGCCGTGTGTTTTCACGGCGCCCCCGCGGCCCTCTGACTCCTCCGGGCGGCGTTGTGGTCACAGGGGCCACACGGGCCCTTTCTCTCTGCTGATTCTGTTTTTCCCCCTTTTCTTTTGGTACAAGCTCATTTAAAAGTATTTATTTAAACACACAATCACGCTCAGAGAGCTAAAGGCTTCCTGGAAGAGAGCGTGGAGCGAATGCAGCGAGGTCACCGTGAGGTCACCGTGAGGTCACGGCGAGGTCACCATGAGGTCAGCGCGAGGCCCTCAGCGCCTCCTCAAAGGGACTTTATTCAACTTGAGTCTCTTCAATTCAATACAGTTTATTTCATATAGCCCATAATCATGGGCTTGAGAGTCTGTACACATAGACATCCCCGACCTTTGACCTTTGACCTCACCTCGGATCAGGAACAACTCCCAAAAAACAGGGGGAAAAGTGAAGAACCCTTCAGGAGAGAACAGAGGAGGATCCCTCTCCAGGGTGGAGAGAACAATAGATGCGCTCTGCAGCTCTCCGTCTGCGTGACGCTCAGCAGGCAGGAAACAGGCGGCGGGCGTTGGGGAATATCCCCAGCAATCATGCTGGGAGGTATCGTCAGCCGACGGCCGAAGTGTTCACAGAACCGTCACGCTGTCGGGACGGGGCCCGGCGCGGCGGCCTGAGGCTGAACACTCCACACCGCCCCTCAGCTCTGACATCACAGAGGCAACGAGCACCACACGGTTCATTTAAAACCCAAATCGAGACCGCGTCGCCGTTTCCCTTTCTGAAGTTTTCATCGAAACCATCGACGGGTTCCGGCGTGAACGTCAACATTCAATTCAATTCAATTCAGTTTATTTGTAGAGCCCAGTTTCAAAAATTACAAATGTGTCTCAGAGTGCTTTACAATCTGTACACATAGACATCCCTGACCCAAAACCTCACATCGGAGCAGGAAAAACTCCCAAATAACCCTTCAGGGGGAAAAGGGAGGAAAACCTTCAGGAGAGAACAGAGGAGGATCCTCTCCAGGATGGACAGATGCAATAGATGTCATGTGACCAGATGAACAATAGATGACATGTGACCAGATGAACAATAGATGTCATGTGACCAGAAGACAGATTTAGAGTTAAAATACATTCAAGGAATCTGACAGAGTTTATCAATAGTTCATATTTAGGCATATTCCACGATGGAGAGTTTGCAGACCTCCACCATCCATCAGGAGATGGAGACAGAGAGAAGGAGTGACATGCGGCTTCATAACACATTAATAACAATATCAATATTCTCCCTAATATTCCCTAATACAATATCTTTCTATATGTATTAATTTTAAAGCACACGACTTCCTCTGCACATGTGCAATATCAAAATAAACTACGACAACCTAACACGATGTAAAAGTTTGCTCTCTGGTTTTCTAGAGCTCGTTACGTCGCGTTAAAGCTGCACGTCGCAATTAGTAGCCGCTGTGGGACACGCGTTCATCAGGCGGCGGCGATCCTCCTGCAGCAGACGCTCCGTTCAGGCGGTGCTGAAGAGAGGTCAGACGTGAAGATGAGCTTCTCGTTTCCTCGCTGTGATTAAAGTCTCTCCTGCTGAAGCCCCGCCTCCAGCTGGGAGAAGTTTCCAGAACGTGAGCTCGACGTTTCCCTCCGCTTTACGGTGTGTCATGTGTACGCCGAACAGTTCAGGGCAGAATGTCACCGATGTATGATTACCTACGGTTGTTGAAAAGTAATAAAAACACACGCACACACGCACATACACACACACACACACACACACGCTGACTATTACCTGAGGTTGTTAAACATATGAATGTTCTAAACGCGTGAGACCTCTAGAATCTAGATCCCCGAGTTCTTCAATGGAAGACCCGACAGACGAGACCTTTCCAACTTTCCATCTTCCTGCTATGACGGTGGAATGAAAGCCCACAACCCCCCCCCCCCCACATACACACAGACACACACACACACACAGACACTCACACACACTCACACACAGACACACGCTGACTCATCACCCATCAGTGGTCCAGTGACTGTGAGTAATCGTGGATCTTGTTACCCTGAGATAGTGAGCTACTGTGAGGACGGATGTGATGGTTGTTACTAAGGGATAGAACACATATTAATAATAATAATAATACATTTATTTTATAAGGCCCCTTTCAAGGCACTCTTTCAAGGTCGCCGTACAACTCGTTAAAAACAGTTGAATCAACCGGCGGCTCGTTAACGGTCCCGTCAGCCTCGGCTCCACGCGATGCAGGCGTTGCTAACGGCAACATCTTCATGACGTGGATCACGTTTCACCAGAACTGTCGGTTCTGTCCAGCGTCGGGTCAGCAGCTCTGGGTAAATACTATAAATAATCTTTTCTACCCGAGAGCATGTGTCCCCTGACCCGCGTCCAGTGGGATGGTTCTGGTGAACCATGAAGCTCCTAATGAACGTTGTGGTGTCCTGAGGTCGGCTCTGATTGGTCGTCTCCGTCCTCCACTGGGCGTGAGACGGCTCCGTGTTTCATCTCCAAACAGAACCATGGAACGCGTCTCTGAGTCTCGTTGGGAGTTACCTGCCACGCGGTGTTGTAACGTGTTGATGGGAGGAGGACTCCGCCTCCAGCTGCAGGTGAGTCACAACGATGAGCACGCTGACGCTCTCCTCCCCTGAGTGTTGTGTGTCGGTGTGTAGGTGTGTAGGTGTGTGAGTGTGTGAGTGATGTGTCGCCCCTCTTTGAAGCGCCTCCTCGTCTCTCCTCACCTGCTCCCCCGTTTGACTCACCTGGCTCCTGAGCTGTCGGAGTCGTTGATGTTCAGCTGACAGTCACAACGAGTCCCTTTGAATATATATATATATATATATATATATATATATATATATATATATATATATATATATATAAATAAAATTAGCATTCATTTAAAGAGCTTTTGAAAATAGTTATTTAATCAACTGAATTGTATATATATATATATATATATATATATATATATATATATATATATATATATACAATTCAGTATATGGTATATGGCACTCCAGGGGGTACGTGAGATATTATCTAAATATATTTATTAATTAGTATACATTAAAAAGTCCTTAGAAATTATTATTTTATAAATATTCAATGAAATATAAATTTACATTTAAAAAAAGAAAGAAAGTTAAGAAAGGGGTACACAACCACTGGACCAGAAACGTTGCTACTCTCGCTACTCGGCACCCAAAATGCTCCGGACGCCAGATGCGATGTAAATAAAGTTGTTTGTGCATCGCGTTGATTCACGAGTGTGGTTGTTGTTGTTATGGTTGTTGTTGTTGTTGTGTTTGTTGATCTCTGAATGAACACAGTGAGATCCTATGATCCAATTGCCTCACCAGAATTATTGTGGGAGGCATATTTCAGCTTCTGTGTTCTGGTGTTAAAAGTGCACTCGACACACACATACACACACACACACACACACACACACGCACACACACACACACACACACACACACACACAGGTTTAAACTAGGTCAGATACAACGAAAAGACTGGCGGAGGGTGAGTGGGTGGGCGGTGTGTAAATCAGAGCTCAGACCGCAGCCGCAGATGAGCGGCGTCCCGGGGCGTGGCTTCGGGGCGTGGCTTCGGGGCGTGGCTTCTGGGCGTGGCTTCTGGGCGTGGAGCGCCGTCTGGAGACGCCGCTCAATCAGAGCGCCAAACACGGCCCTGTGATTGGAGGTCGTACGCCGGGTCATGTGACCGGTGGGGATCATCCCAGAGACGGAGACGCGAGGCGCAGACACACGAAATGGATTGAGCCGGGCGTGACACGGCAGGACTATCCAACACACACACACACACAGACACACACACACACACAGACACACACACACACACACAGACACACACACAGACAGGCTTCCCTTCTCCCTGACATGAGGAGCTTGACTCCAGGAGTTTCGGTCCGATTGCTTCCACATGCCGTCGGTCTGCGATTCCCTCGTCTCTCTGGAGGGGGAACGTGTTCTGAAGAAGAAGAAGAAGAAGAAGAAGAAGAAGAAGAAGAAGAAGAAGAAGAAGAAGAAGAAGAAGAAGAAGAAGAAGAAGAAGAAGAAGAAGAAGAAGAAGAAGAAGAAGAAGAAGAAGAAGAAGAAGAGAAACCTGCAATCAGTCAGAAGGAAGGGATGGGATGGAGGCGTGGCCGGGGGCGGAGCCGCCGTCTGGTGCGTGACTTCATGTAAGAGATGCATCACACACAGGTGAGTGTGTTCACACACACACACACACACACACACACACACACACACACACACACACACATACACACACAAGCCAGTTGAGGTGGAGAAGTGTTGGTAATGGATAGAAATGACCTTTGACCCCACAGAGGAAAGCGTCTTCCTCCTCTTCCTCTTTCTCCTGAGTTTCCACTAACGCCATGATGACCTGGTCAGCTGCTCGTCTGTGGATGGAACCTGGAGTCAGACACACACACACACACACACACACACACACACACACACACATCAAGAGAGAGACAGATGGAAACGAAAGAGAAGAAGAAGATCGAACGTCCAGGATGACACTTGTTGTGTTCATTCAGTGTCTGTGGGTGTGTGAGTGTGAGTGTGTGAGTGAGTGTGTGAGCGTGTGTGTGTGTGTGTGTCTGCTGGCAGACAGAAAAAGGTGTGTGTGGGGGGGGGGGGGTGTGTGTGGTCAGGGTACTCCACCCATCTTGTTGTTGTGGTGGGGTAACCATGGTGATTTCTAAGCCCAGACCACCGTGCAGAATTAGAGGAGTAATTTAAAAGTTTAATGGATAACTCTCTCCTTACACTTTCCTCTGTCTCTCTCTCTCTCTCCCTCTCTCTCTCTCTCTCTCTCTCTCTCCTCTTTCCATATGTCTCTCCCCTCCCCTCCTCTCCTCCATGAAGCCCTGTGTCCCCCTCAGTCTGAACGATATTTGAGGTCATGGACATGTCTTCACTCCTCCTCCTCCTCCTCCTCCTCCTCCTCCTCCTCCTCCTCCTCCTCCTCCTCCTCCTCCTCCTCCTCCTCCTCTCACTGGACATCTTCCTCATCCTCTTCTCACAGGACATCCTCCTATATCGCCTGATATTTGTAGCATCGGGCGATACAAAATAAACTGAATTGAAAATGTATCAGAGCAATTTTTCCTAAAATGATGAAAGTCATAAAGGAAATAAAACAAAGTGTGAATTATACGAGCCGAGGGGTCTCCAGGACCCCAACACGACAATGATGCAGACACGTGTGTATTAAGAACTCACAGATGACGATGACGATGATGATGATGATGATGATGATGATGATGTCTATGAATGTTTGCTCAGCGCTCCGTTTGATGTTCCGTTTGATGTTCCGTTTGATGTTCCGTTAGCAGAGAGTCGAGGACGCCGTGATGACCGCGTGACTCTCCTCCGCAGCCGCGCTGTCATTGGTGTAAAATACCACAGCCTCGTCTCACGAGGGCCGCCTGCTCTGCCACGCCGCCACGCCACGCCGCCACGCCACGCCACTCCGACCTCAACAAATACAAGATATTATCATGTCTATTTAAAAAGGGACCAAGTAGTTACAACATACATGTCAGCATCAGATGCTCTGAACCAGATTAGTCCCTTGACAGACCATAACCAACATAAACAATAACAAACATAAAACAACAAAAAACATAAAACAATAATAAACATGAAACAATAACAAACATGAACAATAATAAACATGAACAAACATATACACATAATACAAATAAAACAATAACAAACAAAACAATAACAAACATAAAACAATAACAGACATAAAACAATAACAAACACATTAACACAAATAAAACAATAACAAACAAAACAATAACAAACATAAAACAATAACAAACACCTTAACAAACATAAAACAACCACAAACAAAACAATAACAAACATAAAACAATAACAAACACATTAACAAACATAAAACAACCACAAACAAAACAATAACAAACGGAAACAATAATAAACTATAACAAACATATACACATAATAAAAATAAAACAATAACATACACAAAAAATAACAAACATAAAACAATTACAAACACATTAACAAACATAAAACAATAACAAACTAAAACAATAATAAACTATAACAAACATATACACGTAATAAAAATAAAACAATAATAAACATAATAAAATAAAACTATAACAAACACAATAACAATCATAAACAATAACAAACAGTACAGGATCAGACCCACAATGGATCTCCTCCTGGAGACGTGTGAATAATCACTCGGGTGGGTTGGGGACGCGGCTCGTCCCCCAGCGCCAAGCGGAGATGGCGTGGGAGAGATCGATTCGGCCCGCGGGCCTTATGTTTGACACCTGTGCTTTAACCCGCTCCAGTGTCGGACCACTCGGGGTCTCTGGGCTCTGATCTGAGCAGACGGGCCCACTGGACCCCTGCTAGTCCAGTCAGAGGAGGTTTGAGTCAAATTATTCTCTCTCTGCAACACCTCCACCTTCGGCGTGCGACACACACACACACACACACACACACACACACACACACACACACACGCACACACATTCCTGCAAATATACTTCCATCCCAAATCCAATGTGTTGATTGGATAATGATCTGCATAACACACTCTGCACATGAGCCACAGCTGTGCGTTTCCTTTGATTCACACGGTGGTCAGTGGGCAGACGTGACCTCTGCCCTCGGGGGGTTAAGGTGCAGAATGTCTGGGATCCCCCCCAAAAAGTCCCCGGGTCACGTCGGACCCTTCGGGGCTGTGACCCCAGACCCAGCTGGGCAGTCGTGTGTGAAAGAGCTGCAGCGAAACGAAAAGAAAGGAACACAAACTTCTAAAAACCTCTCCTGCGAGGTCCGGCCCTCTCTTGGCTCGCGGTGCATCGTCAGAATCAGAAATCACGGAGAACGTCGCTTCCCTCTGATTTCTCTCCTCTCTTTGACGACATGTGTCACTTCTCTCGGATTCTTCTCTTAAGCAGAAACCTCAGCAACGATACGTTTGACTCTATCGTGGTTCATGTGAGGATAAGAACAAAATTAAGAAGATATTTATCTGTAAACGGATCAGCATGTATAGCTTACAGAGGCCTGTCAGCTCCTCATCCTCCAGAGACATCACTGCCACTGGTTTGTAAACACAGCTTCCCACTCCTACTCCACAAAGAGCATCCTCCAGTGCCGTCATTCCCGCCAGACATCCGGTGGACCGCGCGGAGATAAGCGGCTCAAAGAGCCCCGTCGGCGTGGCCCCGAGGCGAGTGCTCCCCCCCGATAGGCCGGGTATCGTGCGGTCCATCTCCCGGTCAGACGCCTCTCCCTGCAGGCGGAGATAAAGCAGAGAGAATGTCGGCGGTGCTGCGGAGGTGTCGGTGTATTTCATCCGGAGGTCAGAGTGGACACGGCTGTCCGGAAGTGAGATGGAGCGGTACCCCCCCCCCCCTCGCCCCCACACACACACACACACACACACACACACACACACACTCACAGTGCTCATTCTGTGGTTCTCGGATCTCCTCGGTCCTCCCGGGCTTTCACTCTCATTTTCTCCGTCACACGAGGTAAACTCAGTCTTTACTGCCTCGCTCTGTGTTTCCATTGTTCAGATAACCTTCAAACAATGATACTCCTCTTCTCCTTACACTGAATGTTCTTTTAAAATAATAATACATAATATATATATATATATATATATATATATATATATATATATATATATATATATATATATATATATATATATATATATATATATATAAATATATATAGAGATATACTGTATATATATGGTTATATTGGTATATACAGTATATGTATATATGTTGTATATATATATACATATATATATATATATACTGTAAATATATTTATATATATATACATATATATATATATATATATATATATACTGTATATATACTGTAAATACATTTATATATTGTTATATATTGTTATATCAGTATATATAAATATTTATATATATATATACATACTGTATATATACAGAATATATATACTGTATATATACAGAATATATATATATATATATATATATA
This sequence comes from Liparis tanakae, assembly GCA_036178185.1. NCBI lineage: Eukaryota > Metazoa > Chordata > Actinopteri > Perciformes > Liparidae > Liparis > Liparis tanakae. The sequence goes on from CM070092.1 coordinate 19,148,731, forward strand.
TATATATATATATATATATATATATATATATATATATACACTATCAAATAAAATTCAATTCAATATTATTTCAAGAATATTAATGGTCAGTTTTCAAATTGAACTGGATGAATTATAAATAATACATCTTTATAATGCCTTTTATTTCTTCTTTTTTGTGCAAACTGAAAGTGGATAAAAGAGGGATTCACTTTTCACTTCTTTTCACGCCTCCTTCACTTCTCAGAAGTTAATGTCGAAAAACACGACTGAACATCCTCAGATTGATGTGATCCGTTCAGATGTATTAACGTTAACATTCTGAAGTTCCAGGAGGGCCTTGTGAGTTTACTCTTCTCAACCCAAAGAGTGAGCCTCTTTGGATGTGCTCATCGATGTCCTCAGAACATACAACTCCATAAACGTGGAGATCCTCCTCTGATGGGCGGCTCCTCATGATTCTCTCAAGTCGGGTTCGATTCCTGGAGTTACGGTCCACTCGAGGTTTGACACAACGTTCTGGTTGTAAAGTGGAGTCTGTCGCTGCCTGATGGAAAGCAGAGCGGACCCTCGCCCAGAACTCGCCAAGACCGCCGCCAATACCGATGTGTGAGGGGTGTGGCCAACAGGTCAGGTACTGCGGAGCCGTTCTGTCCACACAGGCCTGCTTTACTTTAAAAGTGAAACCTTGAATGCCAACAAATTAGCTCCGCTCTCCAGTGTAAGTTCAACGGCACGCTTTAACTTAAAGCTGCAGAACACGGGAGCACCTCGGTTGACTCTGAGAGGCTCTCAACATGGCGGTGTCTCGGCTGATAGCTCCTAGCTAACGGTGCTAACAGTACCCACTACTGCGAAAGTGCTGACCGAGCTAATGATGATTACCTGGGAGGGCGGGGGAGGGTAAAGACTGTTTCACCACAATGCTATGTGTCGGGACACCATCATCAGCTGTATCCGCCATGTGAACGCAGTGCACAGCTAGCTAGCAGCGTGCTAGTAGCACGTAGCTCACATGGGGGTCAGGGGTCATTTTCTTGATTTGACAAAAGATTGTAAATTCACCTTTTCAATGTTTTTGCATATGTCACATACCCATGTGTTGTACTTCAAACATTCCATTCTCTATAGAATGAGGCACAGTTGTCCTCAGGCACAAGTGGAAAGAGAAGATATGTTCCTAAAGCTGAGAATCGAAGTTTGATTGTTATAAAGTCTTCATATCGCTTGTGAAAACACACCTTTACTCACGTGGAGGAACCGTTCTCGTGTTTTAAATTTGTTTACCAAAGGTCCAAGTTCACAAATCAGTGAAAAATCTGAACACAATGCTAGAACCTTTTCCGACTATATCTGGATTAAAACAGATTTTCACTTCAGTGGCTCTTAAATATCTCATTGTGGTACTTTTGTAGTTTGACTATGTTGAGGAAATGTTACTTTCTGTATTCTTGTTGTTCTTAGTTTGTACTCTAGGTTGAAATGCACTTATTGTGAGTCGCTCTGGATAAAAGCGTCTGCTAAATGACATGTAATGTAATGTAATGTAATGTAGATACATGTAAATAAATGTAAATAAATTTAGTTTTATCGTTTTTTGAGTAGAAACGATGTGGTCCGTCACACCTTCACCAGAATGATAGAGATGGGACTGAGAAATGAGAGTGGAATAAAAAAAATATATTTTAAAAACCGAACCAGTGAAAAACGCGGCGCTGCGGCGTGGACTTCAAAGGGTTAAAGCCGGCGGGCGCGTCACCACCGACGGACAGACGGACCGACGGACCGACGGACCGACGGACCGACGGACGTGTGGCTGAAGGATCGGGGAGCTTTTCCCACACGGTCTGATTCCCATCCAAGTTGCTGTCGAGGAACAGAGGAACACCTCGGCTGACGTGTCAGCCAGCTGGTCCTTATCTAACGTAGATCTACTGCGGCCTTTCAATCCCCATTCAACACGTCCTTTGAGGTTTGGATGAGAATGTCTCTTAAGTTTAGATAATGTATGCTTGGAAATCTGGGTATTGTTACACGAGTGTGTGAAACATCTGGGCATCACACTCCATAGGACGTATGTGTGTTATGCTAAACAACGGTTGTGTATTTTCAAGTTTTACTCGATGAAAAACAGAAGATTGTCTTAACCCTCCTGTGACCTTTAGGGTCAATCTGGCCCCCGTCAATGTTTAACGTTTATTTTCTTTGGGTCAAATTGACCCCAGGCTGTTTTTCACTGTGTAAATAATATATATATATATATATATATATATATACATACATATATATAAATATAAATATATTTGTGAAAAAAAATATATAAATAAATATATACATAAATAAATGTATACATATACATATACATATATATATATATATATATATATATATATATATATATATATACATATATTTACATATAAATATACTTGTGGAAAAAAATATATATATATAAATAAATATATACATAAATAAATGTATAAACATATGTATATATATACACATATATATACGTATAAATATATTTGTGAAATATATATATATATAAATATATACATAAATAAATGTATACATATATATAAAAATATATATATATACATATATTTGTGAAACATATATATATATATAAATATAAATAAATATATACATAAATAAATGTATACATATACATATATATAGATATATATATCCTTATATACATCTATATAGATATGAAATATCAACTTTTTTATATATATTTAAAGGGAAGTTTAGGTCGTCAACAAACAAATATAAAGTACCTCACACTTAAATCTGGGAAACAATATAAATTCTAATACTTTTCTGAAGGTTTTAACTGCTGGGCATCACACTCCATAGTTGTGTTATGCTAAACAACGGTTGTGTATTTTCAAGTTTTACTCGATGAAGAACAGAAGATTTTCTTAAGGGTTCTTCTTCGCGGGGGGCGGGGGTGGGGGGGGGCAGTCTGCCCCAGGGCAGCTGTGGCTACTGATGTAGCTTACCACCACCGGAATGACTGTGTGTGTGTATGACTGGACTCTGTAAAGCGACTTTGAGTGACTTGAAAAGCGCTATATAAAATAAATGGTTATTATTATTATTATTATTATTATTATTATTATTATTATTATTATTATACAGTTGCTTTATTGGACATTTATTTGCTGTTTATTTTGTTCACAGTAAACACGACAGGATGGAGGGGCGTGTCTCCTGCAGCGCTGAAGGTCACAGTCCCGTCTGACATCATGAGACCCACCTGGAGTCAACGTGGCCGAGCTCCGCTCAGGGAATCCATCACCAGAGAACTTCATTTTGATGAATGCGACGCCGCTCCTGATATGACGCTCCGTAATGAGAACCACCGCTCGCTGAAACTTTATCTTTAACAACGATGTTGAGCAACAGCGGTTTCGCCTGGAGGGAGGCTGTTAATACCAGTATTATTCAGAAAGCTGGTCACACTGGAGCTCTAAGCCTCTGGCATAGTAGTAACTACAACGACCACATCGGTTAGACGGTACCGATCGGCCTAGGAGACGATCGGTAAGCCGGTGATTATGAATAATCAATCAATAATCAAGGTCGGTGAACTGAGTCAAGCTCAACATAAACACGTTGTTGAGCTGAAGATGCTGCCATGCTTCTTCAGACACAAGAAGAACAGCTCAGCGATGACGGTCAATGGACTTTAGTCGGGTTTGCAGGAACAGGAAGTTCCGGAGTCCGATGATCTTCTACAGGAAGTTAAGTGATCTATCTACAGGAAGTTGGGTGATCTTGTAAAGGAATTCAGATGATCTTCTACAGGAAGTCAGATGATCTTGTAAAGGAATTCAGATGATCTTCTACAGGAAGTCAGATGATCTTCTACAGGAAGTCAGATGATCTTGTAAAGGAAGTGAGATGATCTTCTACAGGAAGTCGGGTGATCTTTCTACAGGAAGTTAGATGATCATTTTAGAGGAAGTCAGATTACCTTTCTACGGGAAGTTGGGTGATCTTTCTACAGGAAGTCAGATGATCTTCTATAGGAAGTTAGATGATCAATCTACAGGAAGTCAGATGATCTTTCAACCAGGAAGTCAGATGATCTTCTACAGGAAGTCAGATGATCTTTCTACAGGAAGTCAGATGATCTTCTACAGGAAGTCAGATGATCTTTCTACAGGAAGTTAGATGATCTTGTAAAGGAAGTCAGATGATATTCTACAGGAAGTTAGATGATCTTGTAAAGGAAGTCAGATGATATTCTACAGGAAGTCAGATGATCATCTACAGAAAGTTAGATGATCTTGTAAAGGAAGTTAGATGATCTTATAAAGGAAGTCAGATGATCTTCTACAGGAAGTCAGATGATCTTGTAAAGGAAGTCAATTGATCTTGTAAAGGAAGTCAGATGATCTTTCTACAGGAAGTTAGATGATCTTGTAAAGGAAGTCAGATGATCTTCTAAAGGAAGTCAGATGATCTTCTACAGGAAGTCAGATGATCTTTCTTCTTGCTCTGCAGATTTTGCTTTTCCAACAGCTGACACAGACATATATTTTTGAAGACCCACTGTGTGGATGGTATTGATTTTGTTTCCTTGAATTTGTTCCTGAGGTCCAAACTTAAACTGCATCATTTATGTACTAACGATATTAAAGCCGAATAAACAAAACCATTATTCGCCAAAGATCACAGGGACCTCATGTTTCCAGTCATCCTTTATGATGTGCACCAACGCAGGGATCAATTAGGCCGGTGACATCATCACGCTGCGAATGCGTCAACTGCAGCGTTGCCTTTGATAGCGCCCGTCCTCAGCAGGCAGCGCCGTGTGTGTGTTGGGATGAAGTGAGACTGGGACTAATAGAGGGACTCGGAGGAGAGAGAGACTTGGCTGTGGCACAGCTCGGGTCCACTTGGGATCTCGTGTTTCATCCTCGGATTTCCCAACACTAAACACGAACACATGAGCCTCAAAACCCTTCTTCTTCTTTTTCTCACTCTCTCTCTCTGCCCCCCCCCCCTCACGTTTACCTTCTTGTGTTACACCTTCCTGTTGCTCTGTCACCTTCGGCTCTCTCTTGTTTCCCTCTGACTCTCTGCCCCGCTCACACAGGGGGATAACTCAGAGTCCAAACACTGCTCAGTTAAAACAAACCCATTCTGCCACAGTGAAAATAAACCACTTTCTCTTCCCTTCTCTCTCTCTCTCTCTCTCTCTCTCTCTCTCTCTCTCTCCCCCTCCCTATTTAGCCACAGTGAAAATAAACAGCCTGCTCTCTATTTATTTGACGTAGGGTGACCTGACCACCGCAGAGTTTCCTTCGAGCCATTTCATCCTTAACCTGCTTCACTTCCCCGTTAGAACAACGTTACCCGAAACCTCGCGCCGCTAATTTGCGCCATGTGAACGCGTTGGGCGCCGATTAGACGTCAACGTTGTCCACAAAGACCACAAAGACCACAGAGACCACAGAGACCACAGAGACCACAGAGACCACAAAGACCACAGAGACCACAAAGACCACAGAGACCACAGAGACCCCCGCCACACAGCGTGGCTCTCCATCTCACAGCGAGTCGTGGTGATTTTCTTCCTCCCCGTGAAACAAAGCCGTGTTGTTGTGAGGCGGCTCAGTGGTGATGCGTCGTCCCGCGTCAGAAACCTTGAGGTCATCGGTGAAGCTGAGCAGCCCCCCCCCCCACCCCCCCCAGTTCCTGGAGGTGACACGTTACAGATGGTAGGAGGTGCAGCAAAGCGAACACACGGGAGACGCCGAGTCGTGACGGGTGGTGCACTTGTGTGTGTGTGTGTGCGTGCGTGTGTGTGTATGTGCGTGTGTGTGTGTGTGTGTGTGTGTGTGTGTGTGTGTGTGTTGTTGCCAACAGGGAAACAGGGTTTTTTGAGCGCGTGTTAATGAGCCGGGACACGAGGGACGTTCTCATCTTGGCTTTAGAAGTCGAATCCACATCAGGGTTGCCGTGGTTACATGGGATAAATACGTTGTGTCCACATGTATGTTAGAAAGGTTCAGACGTGGAGAGGTCACGGCGCTGCAACGAGGCGTCACGCTAACTAAACAGGTCCTTCACAATAAAAGTCCAGTAGGTCGATTTCCAGATTAAAGTAACGTCACAGGCTCCAAGCGATATAAACATATAAACATACATAGAAACATACATAAAAACATATATGAACATACATATTAACATATAAACATACATAGAAACATACATAAAAACATATATGAACATACATATTAACATATAAACATACATAGAAACATACATAAAAACATATATGAACTTACATATTAACATATAAACATACATAGAAACATACATAAAAACATATATGAACATACATATTAACATATAACATACAGTACATAGAAACATACATGTAAACATACATGTAACATAAATGTAAACATACATATATATATATAAACATACAGTACATAGAAACATACATGTAAACATACATGTAACATAAATGTAAACATACATATAAACATATAAACATACAAATGAAATTAAACAGACATATGAACATAAACATACATATAAACATGCATGCATAGAACATACATGTAAACACACATATAAACATGTAAACATACATATAAACATACATGTAAACATACATATAAACATGTAAACATGCATATAACATACATATAAACATACATATGAACATAAATGTAAACATATAAACATACACATAAACATATATATAAACATGACCTCTTGCCATTTACCTGTATCATGTGCATAGAGGAAACATTATTTTCCTTATGCTTCATAATACATTCATAATAATATTCTAAAGAATCTAAATGAACTATTACAACCCAACAATGCCGACAGGGTTTCCGGCGAGTGTTGATGAGCCGGCACACGAGGAGCGTCCTCATATCGCCTTCAGAGGTCCTGATCCGTCCACATGTCCGTCTGCCTGAGAGTCCGGACTGTACACAGGCGCTAGAGGAGGTGAGGGGATGAGGGGATGAGGGGATGAGGGGATGAGGGGATGAGGGGATGAGGTCACCTGCTGAGAAGGCCGACAGTAAGTCATCTGAAAGAGGAGCTCCGACATGCGTAGTCGTCTCGACCCGGCTCCAACAAATCAAAGAAACCTGCATTACACTAATATTAGTCCTCGCATGCGCCCAGAAATGATAAAAAAAGAGTCACATGTGCAAGCATGGTTACAGAAAACAAACACACAGATGTGGATCACAGCCCACGGAGGTAATTGATGATTTAGTCAAATTAAGGAATTCTAAAGGGATGAATTCGATCCATAAAAATAGCCACCGAGGCGGAGGACTCTGGAGCTTTAAAATGAATCAAAGCATCCAGAGCGAAACGAGGAGGGGAGGGGAAACAATCTAATCTTTAATAAACAACACCCCCCCCCCCCCATATGCGCTCATGGGGGAAGTGTGACCTTTGCATTTAACCCGTCCCGAGCGGGAGCGGCGGGGGGGCCGCGCAGCACCTGGGGAGCAAATTTGGGGTCAGTGTCAACAGGCGGGGCGAGCGACCTCTGACACGTATCGCTGACTGAAAAACTCTGATGGATAATAAACACTAAACGTAGACAAATAAACTAATAGAAATGTAATAAAACCAGTGGTTGTAGACATAACAGAAATAAAATTTACCCTTAAATCATTCCCAGGAGAATTTCCTTCCAGCTCACTCCCCTGCACACTAAATAATTCTTCAATTAAATACACTTAAATATATGTAACTCTTCACTTTAAATACAATTGAATACAGTTATATATATATATATATATATATATATATATATATATATATTTATATATATATTTATTTATATATATATATACATTATATACAGTATATATATATATATATATGTATTTATTTATATATATATATATATATATATATATATATTTATATACATATATATATATATATATATATTCTCCTGAAGGTTTATTTGGGAGTTGTTCCTGATCCGATGTGAGGTCAAAGGTCAAAGGTCAGGGATGTCTATGTGTACAGATTGTAAAGCACTCTGAGACTAATTTGTAATTTGTGAAACTGGGCTATACAAATAAACTGAATTTAATTGTATTTCAGTGTATTTAAGTGTATTTAAGTGTATTTAGGTGTATTTAAGTGTATTTAGGTATATTTAAGTGAATAATTAGTCAGTGTGGAAGGGATTAACCTGGAAGGAAATCATCCTGGGGATGATTTAAGGGTCAATTAAAATATTTTTCCATTACATTTGTATTAATTTATTCGTCTCTGTTTAGTGTTCATAATGTTTTCCACAACACGTTGATATCTGCGCCGCTCTCTGTGTGTTTATCCACAACAACTCAAACCCTCGCTCCTCTCCATCGCCTCGTTGCCGTGTTTCCTCCTCCGGTCTCGAGCCGTCGACTCGTCACACTCCGCCTCCCGCCAGCCCTCACTCGACCCGTGCCTCTTCCCGGGAGCTCTCTCTCTCTCTGCTCCTCCTCCTCCTCTCTCTCTCTCTCTCTCTCTCTCTGCCAGCTCTGCTTCTCTTTCCAGCTCCATCATTATATCATCATCATCTCGTACATGCAGCGTAACGCATTGTTCAACAGCGGCGCTCGCAATTGTGAAAGGAAAAGACAGACCACCTTTTGTCTCCAGCAGAAATCACTTCCAGGTTGTTTCCGTGGCGTCGGCCCGGGGTCTCCGGCCGACACCGACTCCTCTCCCGTTAACCGTGGAGCGGGTGGTTACCCGCCGAATGAATCATTAATCACCTCGTACCCACTTTGAGGGGGTTTCTTTCTTGGGAGGTAACACGCACACACACGCGTGTTTTATTCCTCTCTTGATTGTTTAATGTTTAATGATGTTCCCCTTAAGACGGCAGTGGGAGCAGATTAAACCGGCCACACACACATCGCTCATCACGCCGGAGCAGTTTGTTTTGTGAAAGGCTCGAATTACTTTGAGGATACTGACCTGAACGTACACGGGGAAGTGGATGTGTGTGTGTGTGTGTGTGTGTGTGTGTGTCTTTAAGATGGAGATAGTGGGTCTGTGGTCTGTCACTTGATCAAATGAGGAACACATTGAGGGAAAACTCTGTTTGGTTGTGTGTGTGTGTGCGTGTGTGTGTGTGTGTGTGTGTGTGTGTGTGTGTGTGTGTGTGTGTTGTGTGCTCGAATACAAGCTGGTAGACAACTACCATGGCAACATCTGGCCGTGCATCCTCTGCAGCTCCTTCAGAGAAAGACAGTATTGTTTTGAGGCAATTAGAGTAACACACACACAAACATCCTGCAGCAGCGCACACATGTGTGTGTGTGTGTGGGGGTGCGTGTGTGTGTGTGTGTGTGATGGATGGCGTGTTCCGGTCGGCTGCAGGACGGACAGATGGACAGACCGGTGGAGGTGAAGAGCCGGTGACCCCGGAGACGCTCCCCGCCGGCGGCTGTCAGCGGCCGCAGCCTCACTGGACCGTGAGCGGCTCCGTCGCCATGACAACCGTGACCCGCGGTCAGGAGTGGATGACATCACTTTCTGGCTCTAGTTAGGTTGCTGAGGAACCTCACTCCCCCCCCCCCCCCCCCATCACACACACACACACACCTCCCCCCCCCCTCTCAGCCCCAATCATATCAGCTAGCCTTCTAGGAAACGCTTTGTGTGTGTTGGATGGAAACTCATAAGCTCATTAGTGAAAATATACGTGAATAAAAAACAACAACTTTCAAATGGATATGCATGCACACTTTTGTCTGTCTTTAGGCAAACACACACACACACACCTCCACTCTTAGCTAGCTAGCCTTCTAGGAAACGCTCCGTGTGTGTGTTGGATGGAAACTCATACGCTCGTTAGTGGATGCATTCAAATATATAAGTGAAAATATATGTGAATAAAAAAAACTTTCTAATGCATTTGCATGCACACTTGTTTCTGTGTTTAGGCAAACACACATACACTCACCCACAAATACACACACACATACATACACACCTCCCCTCCACACACTCTTAGCTGGCTAGCTTTCTAGGAAATGTGAATTTAAAAAAAAAAACATTTTTAAATGGATATGCATGCACACTTTTTTTCTATGTTTAGCCACACACACACACAGACACACACACACATACACACACACACCTCCCCCACTCTTAGCTAGCTAGCCTTCTAGGAAACGTTCTGTGTGTGTTGGATGGAAACTCATACACTCATTAGATGTGTTAAAAAAGAAAGAATATAAAGGTGAATAAAAAACTCCTTTTAAATGGATATGCATGCACACTTTTTCTGTTTCCACACACACACACACACACACACACCCCTACTGCACACATATACATTCTCTTACACACATGCACACACAGCAGCTGTGAGCGCGGAGAGCCAAAAGAAAAGAAGAGTCCCAGTTCTTAGAAGGAGGGAAACGGCTCCAACGTCTTCCAGCTTTGCAAATGTTTAAAAGCAACACATGAGCGCTCGGAGCGCCTGAGTGTGTCACTCCGACGGCACAAAGGGCCTCTGTTTCTGCTCCATTGTTTGCAAGAAAACCAATTGTTGCTTAACAAGTAACATTTGAATTGTTTTCAAATCCATTGATTTTTTGCCAACTTCCCACCATATTTCAGCCATTAAGTCTTTTCCGTAACGCGAGTGCGTTCATGGACCCTCTCTGAAACTGGGAAAACCAAACCACAGGACTGCAACGGCTATTGGGATGAATTATTATTTGATAATTCTTTGACAAGGTTTTGAATATATCTCTCCAAACTGCAGCTGTGTGAGATTAGTGCAGCACAATATGTGTCAGATCATATTCATGCTTCGCTTTGCAAACACGGCTCCAATGGAGATTTATTTTGCAGCGATGAGAACGAGAACGTTCTGGAACACACAGCGACAACCCCGAGCCTCCGAGACACGGCCACTAACAGCCCGCTTACTGGGTTTCTGATGACCTTGGCATGTTGGCTTCTCCCACTGTCGTCTCTTTTTATTGTATCTCTGTGTGTGTGTGTGTGTGTGTGTGTGTGTGTGTGTGTGTGTGTGTGTGTGTGTGTGTGTGTGTGTGTGTGTGTGTGTGTGTGTGTGTGCGCGCGTGTGTGTGTTAAAATTGCCTAATCGCCCTCGTTGATATCGCCCAACGGGAACATGGGTTCTTGCCCATCGTCCAATTGGAACGTGAGCCAGAGCAAACATGGGTGTAACCTCGTATAATGCATGAAGGAGGGACTCCGCCCCGGGTGCGTTGCCTCAAATGTATCTGTAACTGCATGTCTGTGTGTGTGTGTGAGAGAGCGAGACTGTGTGTGTGTGTGTCTGTGTGTGTCACATCTGCGTGTTGCGGCGGGTTTCAAAAGATGAGGAGATGAGAGGTAGCAGAGAGGAGAGACGATGACAAGTTAAATGAAAAGGAGAAAAGAAGAGGAGCATGATGAAGGAGAGGCCTGTAGAGAGGAAGAGAAGGGGGAAGTAAAATGCAAAGGTTAAGAGAAAGAGAGAGAGAGAGAGAGAGAGAGAGGGGGAGAGAGAGACATGTTCATTATCATATGGCATCAGTGATTTATTGAATATCTCACTGATTTATTATTTAATTGCCTCAAAAATCAGGGGGGACTCAAATAGAGAAAAATTAGTAAATTAAAAGACAGTATATATTTTAAAGCATATTTAGTGGGTTTAAAATGGACTAAAACATCCATCGTTAGAATTCCTTATAAGTCAAATACCATTAAGATTGTGGGTGTGGTTTGATTTGATTGTCAACAAGACGTATTATCAGATTATTATGGAGTGACTATAATACGTTCATCCTCTGAACGTATTATAATCACCCCATAATTCACTCCAGGGGTTCATCACATTGACCGATTTGGACCACACACAGGATTTTATTCATTTAAAGTATAAACATTGTGTTTATAGCTTTAAAGACAAAATAATACAATTAAGAATAAATCCAACATTGCAATTTGAAAAAATTCAAAATATAGATTTTTGAATTTTTTATTCTGTCTTAATTCAGAACATTTAAAAAGTAAATAACCTCACACAATGTAATTGAATAATGTAATGTATTTTAGTATTTATATCCAATTTCTTATTTTTTTAAATTATTTTTTATAAATAATGTGGAGGATGAGTGAATACAACTTTTAAGGACAGTTTGAAAGTGGGACATTTGGAATAATTAAGGCCCAGACGGTTCCTCATTAGTCCAGGAGCTCCTTCCATGATGCCGTTCTTCTCGCGCTCCGGCTAACGGCTCCCCGGGGATCTCTTCAAAGCCAACGTCTAACCCTCTGAAAGCTGTCTGTTGATGGCGACAGGGTCGGAGTTACACACACACACAACATTCACACATCCAGGCATGCGTGCACACACACACACACACACACCGCAGCACAGAGTCCCGTCTGTCCCGTTGCTAGCTGACATCACCTTTTTATGAAGTGCACCCTGTTTTACACTGGCTGCGGCCTTGTTTGGATTAGGCTGAGCACTGAATTGGCCCGGGCTGAAACTAATACTGCTGAAGGGAGGATCGGGGGAAGAAGGAAAACCTGCAGGTGCGACCAAAAGAATGTAACCGGACCTGAGACGGGGAACTTTAGGTCTGCGCTAGTTGGTGCTGCAGAGAAAAAAAGTCATTAGGCGAAGCAGAGCATCAGAAGCTCAAGATGGGATTGATTTTGTGGTGGAAGCGCGGTGACTCAAGCTCTGGCTTCGAGGACTTAGAGCAAATATGCGTAGTTGTTGGTACTCAAAGGGGGAGGGGGGTAAAGGTCTGGATTAGTTGACACGGTTTGACCTTGAGGTTGTTTGATATACATGCGAAGGCCAACATGAAGCTATCGTGATGGGAAAAAAGCAAATTCACAGATATATATTTGATTAATCGTGGGCTAATTCATTACAGACGACACTAGTTGGAGGCGGAGAGATATTTTACTGGCATCATATCCAAAAGAATTGTTCTCAGCTACAGTTGAAACAGCAGCTATCCAGGCAGCCTTCCGAACCAGAAGACCCAGGGAGGAAACACTGACCCTCGGCTGGAGGACGGATCGGAGGATAGAAGACCTGGAGTTGAAGTCAGGTTATGTCACATCATAAATCTCACTCATCGAGCACTCTACTAATCAGGCTCTGACGAGAGCGCGGCGCTGCAGTTGGCGTTCCCCATTTGGAGGTAGACGTTCTCCAGCGTGCTCACTGGGCACGCTCAGAAGTAGCCGCTTCGGAGGATTAGACGGACTTTGTGGTTTTGGTCTGGATGCATCTGGGTGGGAAACTGAGTCAGTTCGAGAAGCTGTTAGAAGACACAGAGTTCATGGAGGGAGTTCAGTGGCGTGGATTGGCCCGGAGTGTGTTTCAGAGTCAGCTCTCTCTGCTAAAATCCCCACCTTGTGTTGCACGACGCGGTTGCAACGCAGCGGTCATCACAGGTATTGTGACATAGACTTCTACTGTCCATAACTCAACTCAACATTTGAACGTCTCATCAAATCCATGAGCGCTTCAGTGTCGGCTGCTTCACACATGCTCTCTGTGATGACTTATTGGTAACTGGAATAGAATAAAGCGCTCCTTGCTGGCATTGGTGACACTCAATTATTTTGTATTACTCAAAGCACTTAAACTTCTTTAAAATCATCATCTGAAGGAGCCTATTGTTAATTTCTTTTATTATTTCGCTTATTTAAACCTAATGAGTCAATTGACAACCAGTTCTCATTTACGATGACGATCGTTTCCCACTTGTAGTGGTAATGTGACTGACCGCCAGCGGGGATCAGCCCAATACGGTTTGTGATATGAACATTTATCTGTTGAGCGATGGAGTGCACTGACTGTAAATCTAACTTGAGTGAGTGGATCAGATCCCTCTAGTTGTTTAGTGAGTGAGTTACTGAATGGGGTCATGTTGGTAATGAGCAATATGTTATTAGATAGAATAGATAGATAGTTATATAGATAGATACATAGATAGATACAAAGATACATAGATAGATACATAGCTATATACATAGATACATAGATAGATACATAGATATATACATAGATACATAGATAGATACATAGATAGATACATAGATATATACATAGATACATAGATAGACACATAGATAGATACATAGCTATATACATAGATACATAGATAGATACATAGATAGATACATAGATATATACATAGATACATAGATAGATACATATAGATACATAGATATATACATAGATACATAGATAGATACATAGATAGATACATAGATATATACATAGATACATAGATAGATACATAGATAGATACATAGATCGATACATAGATACAAAGATACATAGATCAGTTGAGGACACACAGTATATACAGATTCTGATAATGGACAGTTGGCTAAATAAAACTAGTGAGGGGGGTTTCAGAATAAAAAACTGCAAGACATAGATTTTGGTTGAGCGTATTTTCTGCAGATTGGTGAGTTGCCAATAATATGAACATAATATGTAAAGCCTGGAGAATGCTTTCTTTTTCAAAGCCTCTGTGGTTTCCCGGTGTAGTTGTTTGCCAACGGGAAGCACCTCCAGGGATCCCGGACAGTTTAAGTTGTCCGCATTGGAATGCGTTTATGGTAAATCTTACACATTTTCAACGCAGATCTGATGCCATGTTCTGTTAGATAAGCTGTCATCCATTCCCAACTGCTTCAGAGTGTTTTGGCCAAACACGTTTCCAGAAACCGTTAGTCATCTGTACCTCCTACAGGGAAGAAATACAATGCAATGAGTGATGGCGGTGGAGGAGATGTAGTTGTTCAAAATACACTACTTTATAAGACTAATAAGACTTTAAATACCCCTGACGTGTGAAAAAGTGAATGACGATATGTACAAAAGGTTGTGAATGAAAGTCAAACATAAAGTGTGATGGGCAATTCTACAATGGTCCTATAGATGGGTACCAATGTTCTGATGGTCCTTGTATAGATGGGTACCAATGTTCTGATGGTCCTTGTATAGATGGGTACCAATGTTCTGATGGTCCTTGTAGAGATGGGTACCAATGCTCTAATGGTCCTTGTAGAGATGGGTACCGATGTTTAGATGGTCCTTGTAGAGATGGGTACCAATGTTCTGATGGTCCTTGTATAGATGGGTACCAATGTTCTGATGGTCCTTGTATAGATGGGTGTGAATGTTCTGATGGTCCTTGTATATATGGGTACCAATGCTCTAATGGTCCTTGTAGAGATGGGTACCAATGTTTTGATGGTCCTTGTATTAAATGAGTGCAGCAATACATGTCAGTGAACTTCAAGCATCTCGCCTCTTGTTAGAAACAGTGCGAGTATTTATTACCGCTTGTGTACCACTGATTCCTCTGAATGTGGAAAGATGACTGTGAACCTTTACGTCTATCTATCACAAAATCATGGTTACATTTACGAATGTCGTTCAGAGCCCATATTATTCACACATCCATAGAATATCCCTTTTTGAAAAATGTTCACTTAAATTAAATTAAATAAAGATGCATCTGCCAGCATGGACCTTTGGCTTAACGCTGTGACTTTACGCCCACATTGAGGCCACATCCTCCCCTGTGATCTAGGGTTGTAATGTCTCCTTTCCTTCCCCTCTCTCTTCACTTTCTTTTCACCTCCTCCCTCTCTTGCTCTCCTAAAAACCTTCTGTTTTCTCTTTTCCTCTTCTCTTTTCTACGTCTTGCCTCTCCTCCCACTTTTACCCCCCACCTCCTCTCCTTTTGGTATGTTAGCAACTAATGTCCCTAGGGGGAGGGGAGGGGGGAGGGGGGGTTCAATTTGGAGAAAGCCTCTACCCCCTGCATTGACATCTGTTGCCGGCTACCAGTGAGTCACACACACACACACACACACACACACACCGCCTTTCTCTGCTAAATGACCCCCCACCTTCTCTGCTTCTCCTAAATTGTGTTAACCCTGTCACATTCTCACTTGTAGCACCATCCTCCTCGTCCCTGTTTGCCCGCCTCCCCCTCTCCTTCTTTCTTCATCACTTCCTCCTCATGAAAAAGTAGACGTTGCACAATAGTCTCCACCTTTGCCCCTGCGCTGGTCCTTCTGGTCAACTCGGATCCAGACGTTTATTAATGTGCGTCGGGGCTGCCATTTGTTCACACTCAGAAAGCTGAATGATATGCTCTTAATTTGGTGAACGGTGGTGTGAGGTGTAACGTAATTCAAAATTGAACAGCCTGGAAGAGGCCATGACTGTGCGTCAGTTGTTAGCAGGTCCATCATTCAAACAGTGTCCTTGAGCAAGACACTTAACCCTGAATTGCTCCCTGTAGCTGTTTCCACGATGTATGAACGATAAAAGTGTCAGTTAAATGTATTGAGAATAGCTTTTTTTAAATCAGCTGTTAAAACATAAATCTTAACCGCTCCCTACGGTTTAATCCCCCAGAGTAAATTAACTAATGTGAGTCGTCCCGTGCAGTACGTGTTTTGTTTAAAATACCCATGGCGACCTCTAGTTATGACCTCCAGTGCCTCCATTTGTTATCCATGCTCCCGATGAAGTTTACGAGGTCTTCACATGTTGATTCTTCAGTCCGTCATTTAACAATTCCCAAATGAGACAATGGAGAAACCCAACCAGTACCTAACTATTGGATGGATAGCCACGACATGTTAAGACATTCATATTCTCCAGAGGATGAACTGTACCGACTTTAATGACCCTCTGACTTTCCTTCCAGTGCCATATTTTCCCGTACTTTTCTTTACGACCATGTTTCTATTTGCTAACATGCTAACCTAAGAATGTGAACATGCTAAATAACGTCATGTCATGACAACATTGTCATGCTTTGACATTGATTGATTCATCTGTGTTTCAAAAACCTGCCTCAAGAACTGTAGAAAATGCCTCGTGGGGATAGGAAGACACACAAGTAACACACACCAGGGAACACACTGAATACACGTGTTGAAAATACCACTGTTTTTTAATATTGCAAAACCACATGAAAGAGCCAGCCATGCCCATCACAGTAGTTGCTCACAAAGAAGAAGATGGAGAGAGCGAACTCCAAAGTGCGCAACCAGAGTGGCTCTTTGCCAGGAGGTGTGTTCTTCATCAGCAGCTAACCGGCGGCAGCTGCTTGTTCCTGATCAAGTGTTAGTTCATCCCGTTCATGTTAATCCACTGTCAGTAACAGGCGTCGTCACATTCTCAGAGCTTTTGATCGATGTGGTCTGAGGGAGACCCATGTGGAAAGAGAGAGGAAGTCAGAGAGAGAGAGTGAGAGAGAGAGAGAGAGAGCTTTATAAACCCTTCAATCCATCATGATCACTAATCAAATCCATGTCTGAGCCGGAGCCAAGTTCAAATCAAAACATTCCTCCCTTCAGGGTCGAAATGAAGACTCAAAATCTTAGTGTTGGAGCCAGGTGGACTTGTATTACTTTAAGACGGGGGATCCCCAATCTGCTTTTTTGCCGCAGAACAGTTATATATTAAAAAACCTTTGAACCCCCAAACCCTCCGGCAGTTTAAAAAGATTATTTTCTTGAAACAATCGCAAACATTACACTTTTTATTCTTACACTGTAGCATTATCGTCAGATTTTCATCTTTCCGATGTTTCATAAACCGCAAAAAACACTTCTGTCCGAAAAACAAACCAAAACAAAGCTAAAATCCTCTTTCCCAAAATAAACCCTTTACCCGACCAGATCCTGTGAACAGGAGTACAGTACGGCTCCTCAGCCAATCAGAGAAGCCTTGATGGATTTGCTTAAGACCAACAGCAACCATCAGGAGAGGCTGGAAGTAAAGCCTGTAAATAATGTCAATATCTCAATGTATATAACACGTTGAGCCTCTATTTTATATGGCATAGTGGTCATATGGGTAGAGTGGTTTTATGGGTAGAGTGGTTGTATGGGTAGAGTGGTCATATGGGTAGAGTGGTCGTATGGGTAGAGTGGTCATATGGGTAGAGTGGTCATATGGGTAGAGTGGTCATATGGTTAGAGTGGTACTATGGGTAGAGTGGTACTATGGGTAGAGTGGTCGTATGGGTAGAGTGGTCATATGGGTAAAGTGGTCATATGGGTAGAGTGGTCATATGGGTAGAGGGGTATAATGGATAGAGGGGTCATATGGATAGAGTGGTCGATCCCTGGTCTCCCCATAATTCACCTGTCAAAGTGACCTTGACCAAGTCACTGAACCCCCCAGTTGCTTTCTCAATTAATAACTAAGCATTCAGCAGAGACCTAAACATGTCAAGTATATCGACATGTGTAGTATATTGTTTGTAAATTCTACTCACCCTTTTGTCTACATGTGCACCTGCCTGTGTCGGTCCATACAGTCTTCTTTTCTTTGAGTTCCCATTACTCTGAACTTAAAAAATCACAGGACTTTTCACAAAACCAGTGCTTTGCTGCTGGTAAGAAGGCCCAGATGGACCCAGAAGTCCACCTTACTTACCAATTCTCACACACTCACACAAACACACACACACACACACACACACACACACACACACATATAGCGAGCTCTGTGAAACATCCATGTTACTGTAATCGTCTCGGATCTTACTCGAAAAGTCTAAACGTATTGAAAGACTATGCAGGGCTTATCCTTTTTCAAAATCCCCACCGTGTTCCCAGCCAATGAAATGCTCCGCTTTGATCTCCGTGTTGGCGTTCAGCAGCCCAACATCTCCACGTTGTTTTCCTAGCCTTCATCAGTGACATTGGGCTTGGCCCGATCCACCTGGGGGGGCGTGGCGGGGGATGATGTCACTGGTGACTTTGTGTTCCACAGCCTATCGTGTCTGTTTATCGTTCCGCTCCCGCCTCCCATTCATGTCGCCGTTTCCTCGCCGCCCGATACCAAATGCTCCGCAGCCCGCCGTCTGGGGGCCGCCGCCCGCAGACACAAGTAAACATCTCCGAGGCCTCGGCGGGGAGGTGGATGGGTGGTCTGGCTGCGCGGCTGCAGAGGGTTACGCTGCCGATCGTCTTCAAGGGAACACGAGGAGATGCTTTTACTAAATAACGCAGGTATGGCGCTCTTCATTTCACGCGCCGCGCTGCAGCCGCATCCCCACACACATGTTTCCAACTACCATCGCTTTGCGGCCGCTCCGAACCGGCTGTCGGGGGAGGGGGGGGGGGGGATGCGTCTCTCCAATAATTGATGGCCAACGATAACCGCATTTCTCTCATGGTTGTCAACTTCCAGATCCAGATTTCACGGCATGTCGGGAGCCTTTCAAGACAATAACTGACACTCTGAAAGGGCAATTTAGTTCAAGCTCTGCACAGGAGAAGTGTTGCTCTCGTCTTAATTCGGTTACGCTTAATCCATCTTAAAGACTCGTCCGCGGTGGAATATTCCGGGTCTGTGAACGTGACCCCTCGTCTTCTCTTTCTACGCCTCTTCATCATATGTGCGGTGTGTACGTCTTCTATGGAAACGGTGCAACCAAAGAAGCAGAGAGGACTCAATGTGTGTTTTAGTACCACACAGTTACCATGCCATCAATCATTCACATTAATGCAAGTTCAACTTATTTGATAGTTTCCTTTCCCAAAAATGTAGAAACAATAGAATCTACGTCTCCAACGTTTCCACACATGTTACCAATGTCGTAAAACAAATGGAGGCTTCACTTGTTATTTAATTATTTACATTCATTCACCCTCCTCTCCTCTTCTGGACGCACTCTGCTCGGCGGCCTGCTGTTTTTAGAGGTATCCGGGAACAGCTAACGGTTTATTGGGGGCAGGATTTAAAATAAGACTTATAACATAAAAATGCTTTTGATGAAATATCACAAACTTCAGTTTTTGTTTTTAGTTGTTTTTACTGATGAGAGCCTCGTCACACATGAGAGGTTCAAGAACCGTCGGAAAGATGACAACCTGACGACTATCAATGTTTCAATACATGAGTGTAAATATGATGTGAGAGATGTTTGTAAGTTTACTGTACAAAAGACTAAAAAAGGGATTAAAAGGAGTCCAGTTATGGATCAACTCATTTCTGGTTTTCAAAAGAATTATTTTTAAAACAATTTTTGTGTGATTGAAACGTATGGAAGATTTATTTGTGTATATATATATATATTTTTTTTTTTATATTACTATATTATTTTTTCTTTATTTTATATTAATTTCTGATTTATTTGATTATAATAATTTAGGATAAGAATATATAAGCATTTTTTTGCTTCTACCTTTCCATTTTCAGTCTCTGTTTTGTATATTATAAAGAATAATATTGTATTTTATTGCAATGATTGACTGAATAAAATACACAACGATCATCCGGCTGGGGTTTTGGGGTTCAGTGGGTCTTTTTCTTTATTGCTATAGCTCTCAGTCGGGGGCATGGATATCCTGATTGCCTTGGAGGAGGTTCCCCCTGAGTCGTATGTACACACTCCACATTATTGGATTTCATCCACATTCCAGTAAAGCACCACCTGCAACACAAGAACGCGTTGCACTGCATTCATGCCTTATCACGTTTGGCAACACACCCATAACTTTACCGAGAGCCATACATCTTAATGAGAAGGGTTGCGTAATACCTGAAACATTGATTTCTGCTATACATACTCACGTTGTTTATTTAAGATCAGATCAAACTAGGCAATGCTCCAAGCTCCATTTAGACTCATTTAAAAGTGGCTATTACTTCCTTTTATGGGCTTATTTTTATATGGTGTTGGGAAGCCAGCCTCACGTAGCATCCTAGCATCCGCCTCGCTGCTCCAGGGCTCTCAAGTTTTGAAGACAGGCAAGCGTGAGATATATCCATCCAGCGCAATTCCAGGATGCTTTATTTTTCATTGGTTGCTTGATTAAATCTTACCCAGATACAACAGATACGTCTGTTTTCTGATGGGCTGTTGTGTAGCCCATTTCTTTGTTTTGATTGGCTGATAAGTGGCACCTCACGGCAGAACTCAGGGAGCGCTTGATTCCTCCACGGTGAGAGCGGCTCATGTTGGCGCTGCGGCTCATTAAAACATTAAACAGCCAAGTTTTTTCCAGCGTGAGAAATACGATGTGTGGTGGGAGTCCGTGAGTTAAGACGGAAATGCGCGAGTCTCACACTCGATGCGTGACGCTCCAGAGCCCTGGTGCTCCATGCTCGGAGTTGGTCTTCTGGCCGGTGTAGCGCAACAGTCGTGTTCAAGGGGCGACGTCACTTTGTGGTTATGCTACATCTCAAAAACTGGGGTTTGCTCTCCTTTTCTGCGCCATCTGTTTGACTTCTCCTCCTCCCGCTCCCCCCTTCATTCCACAGCCCGCGCTGCCCCCTCTTTGCATTACGTTGCCCCGCTCCGTCGTCATGTATACCATATGCTGCCTGGGTTTCCTGGGACCGCCGCCAAATCGTTGAGTCAGGGAATTACATTGAGTTTCGCGTGCGTGCCAAGAAACACAGCGGCGAGCGGCTTTAAACACAGACACTTGGCACGGCCTCCAGAGGGGAAATCAAAGTATTTGGCTGCGCCACGGTGGGATTCCCCGCGTTCAGACACCTAGAACGGACAGCGGCTACACGGCCAACCCACGGTTACAACTGGGCCGCCGGCGTGTTCCTGACAAGTGTTTAAGATCCTGAGCGGGATGAATTTGTATTCTTTCTAATGGAAAATATAGGCTGAATAAAAAGCCTGTGACACGAGGGGATTTTATTAGCAGTGAAGTGATTCGATAACCGCTAATATGAAGGCTTGCATCACTCGGTCTGTAGCCGTAACCTGTGGCTACCGAACTGAACCGCACCGACACACCATTAGGAATCCCTCATTGTCCAGATGGAGACACGGTTGGACACGTTTGGTTCTGCGTTGTGAAAAACGTTTCACTGAAGTGTATTTAATGCTCCCCACATTTCGTCACGCTTTAACTGTGAATATGAAGCTTTTTTTATTACGTTATTAGGACTTGAGAAGCGAGAAGGGGGGGGGGGGGGCGTGGGGGGGGTCTGATATCAGCAGATATATCAGTCATGTGTCCACTTGTGTGTCTGTGTGTATGTGTGTGTGTGTGTGTGTGTGTGTGTGTGTGTGTGTGTGTGTGTGTTTTAGTGACAGATTAATTTGTCAAATTGTTTTAGTTAAACATTTCATCCGTCAGATAGATTTATGGAGGAGCAGTTCTGGATATATTCAGTGTAGAGGTGTATTCAGTACTGATTCTATATACACTATGTACAATATATTAAAAATGTTTTAAAAATGTAATAACATTTGGAGGATGAAATACTGCTAAGAAACATGTCCTGGTTTGGGGTCTGACAACTCAGTGAATTTATCAAAAGTAATTTCCTTTTTGTTTGTTCCCTTTTCTAAGGTTTATTCTCTAATAAATGTCCATTTATTCTCTGATGAATGTCCATTTATTTTCTGTTAAATTTTAATTTATTCTCTAATAAATATTAATTTATTCACTGATAAATGTCCATTTATTCTCTGATAAATGTCCATTTATTCTCTGATAAATGTCCATTTATTTTCTGATGAATGTCCATTTATTTTCTGTTAAATTTTCATTTATTCTCTAATAAATATTAATTTATTCACTGATAAATGTCAATTTATTCACTGATAAATTTCCATTTATTCTCTGATAAATGTCCATTTATTCTCTGATAAATGTCCATTTATTCTCTAATAAATGTCCATTTATTCTCTGATAAATGTCCATTTATTCTCTAATAAATGTCCATTTATTCTCTGATAAATGTCCATTTATTCTTTAATAAATGTCAATTTATTCTCTGATAAATGTTAATTTATTCTCTAATAAATGTCCATTTATTCTCTGATAAATGTCCATTTATTCTCTAATAAATGTCCATTTATTCTCCGACAAACATCCATTTATTCTCTGACAAATGTCCATTTATTCTCCGACAAACATCCATTTATTCTCTGACAAATGTCCATGTATTCTCTGATAAATGTGAAAACTAAAATACATATTCTACCCAAGACTTTGGTTCACCAGATTTCCAAAGACATTCAGCCCACTCAAACACAACTAAGAGCAACAAGCAAAGGACGCAATTAATTCCTTTGAATATACAAAGATGTTCTTATAAAAACAAAAACAAAATCCAGAAGACTCTTTAGACCACAGTGTACTTGTACAATGAGGCGAGGATTATGTGTGGAGCTCTGCATCCTCGTCAGGAGACCAACATGTGAGAAGTTCAAAACTCGGGCGAAGCTCAAAGACGACGTGAAAAGACGCTATCGGTAATGGAGGAACCATGTTGGACCATGTGAAGACATTCAGAGGGAGGGAGGGCAGTTTGAGATGCTGTGTGCAAGTTCAGTGACACAGCAGCACATGTGTTCCCGTCTAATCACAAGCAAACAAGCACAAGAGAGATAAAACATGGAACGGCTATAACTGATTTAAATTAATCCCAACAAGATCCGTCCACAAGGGGAAGAAGTTGTGGCAGAGTTTCAAGTGATTAAGCACCAAACACGCCCAATTTTATTTATCCAACACAATCTGTTCCTCCTTGGAAAAAAAACATTTATGAACAGTCGTGTAATTTCCTTCTCGTTTGTTCCCTTTTCTAAGGTTTATTCATTAATAAATGTCCATTTATTTTCTGATAAATGTCCATTTATTTTCTGAAAAATGTCCATTTATTCTCTAATAAATGTCCATTCATTCTCTGATAAATGTCCATTTATTTTCTGATGAATGTCCATTTATTTTCTGTTAAATGTTCATTTATTCTCTAATAAATGTCCATTTATTTTCTGATAAATGTCCATTTATTTTCTGATAAATATTCATTTATTCTCTAATAAATATTAATTTATTCACTGATAAATGTCCATTTATTCACTGATAAATGTCCATTTATTCACTGATAAATGTCCATTTATTCACTGATAAATGTCCATTTATTCTCTTATAAATATCCATTTATTCTCTAATAAATGGATATTTATTCTCTGATAAATGTCCATTTATTCACTGATAAATGTCCATTTATTCTCTAATAAATGGATATTTATTCTCTGATAAATGTCCATGTATTCTCTGATAAATGTGAAAACTAAAATACATATTCTACTTTGGTTCACCAGGTTTCCAAAGACATTCCGCCCACTCAAACATAACTAAGTGACACAGCAGCACATGTGTTCCCGTCTAATGACAAGCAAACAAGCACAAGAGAGATAAAACATGGAACGGTTATAACTGATTTAAATTAATCCCAACAAGATCCGTCCACAAGGGGAAGAAGTTGTGGCGGAGTTTCAAGTGATTAAGCACCAAACACGCCCAACTTTATTTATCCAACACAATCTGTTCCTTCTTGGAAAAAAAACATTTATGAACAGTCGTGTAATTTCCTTCTCGTTTGTTCCCTTTTCTAAGGTTTATTCATTAATAAATGTCCATTTATTTTCTGATAAATGTCCATTTATTTTCTGAAAAATGTCCATTTATTCTCTAATAAATGTCCATTTATTCTCTAATAAATGTCCATTCATTCTCTGATAAATGTCCATTTATTTTCTGATGAATGTCCATTTATTTTCTGTTAAATGTTCATTTATTCTCTAATAAATGTCCATTTATTTTCTGATAAATGTCCATTTATTTTCTGATAAATATTCATTTATTCTCTAATAAATATTCATTTATTCACTGATAAATGTCCATTTATTCACTGATAAATGTCCATTTATTCTCTAATAAATGGATATTTATTCTCTGATAAATGTCCATGTATTCTCTGATAAATGTGAAAACTAAAATACATATTCTACTTTGGTTCACCAGGTTTCCAAAGACATTCCGCCCACTCAAACATAACTAAGTGACACAGCAGCACATGTGTTCCCGTCTAATGACAAGCAAACAAGCACAAGAGAGATAAAACATGGAACGGTTATAACTGATTTAAATTAATCCCAACAAGATCCGTCCACAAGGGGAAGAAGTTGTGGCGGAGTTTCAAGTGATTAAGCACCAAACACGCCCAACTTTATTTATCCAACACAATCTGTTCCTTCTTGGAAAAAAAAACATTTTATGAGCAGTCGTGTTTAGTTTCAGTGTAATATCTATATTTCGGGTCCAATCTTCTCCTTTTATGTTCTCTGGACGTGAGGAAAGCCGCTCTGATTGCCAAGCTTTACGACCGCGCCGCGTGGAGCATCTGCCGCCCGTCTGCCTGCAAACCAAAGACACGCAGCGGGGACGCCGGGGTCACCGCGCCTGGCGGCGCTCCGGCGTGGCGAGAGCCGGACGAGTGTTCACACGCTCGCGTCCTCGCCACCGCTCGACGATTTAATAGGGTGCTGAAGATCGAATATGAGCACTTAAATTCAGTACGCAGTTATAATATATCTGATTCGTAGAGCAGGTGTTTACGGCCATCTGTGAAAACCAGGCTGAGAAACAGAGAGAACGTCTCTATTTGTGAATGATCCGTCAAATGCCTCCGAGAATGTGGCCGTCCGTAACGGGGCTTCGTGAGGAAGTGAACATCCGGACGTGCACAAGAGGACCATTTATTCAGCCGCTCGCGTCCTGTGGAGCTGCGTTTCTGAGTTATGAATATCATCTCCACACCGCTCGATGATATACAGTAGGCGCCGTGGATTAAGCTAACGGCTTTCCCCCTCCTGAATCATGTGGGGTGAAGGGTTGCTCGCCACATGGGGGCTACTGTAGATGTATGTCCAGATGTGATGTCCTGCAGCTGCATAAGAAGGAATGCCGGGAACACGATGCGATGCCCGTTTCATACGCCTCGTGGTCACCTCGTTGACCTTTCACCTGGATAGTGGACAGATGCGGTACTACCGGCCTCAGAGACGGAGACCATCCAACGACGCTGTGTCTTCCTGGATCAAAGCCTCATTTTTTAAAGGGAGCATTATGGTTTTATTACTACTTGGGTCTTGTTTTAGCTTTTTGTGGCTTTGCCGATTGTTGCGTTCACAATTACTCTCACCAATGTGGCGAGGGAAGAATCCGAGAGGCTGAAACCCTCTGCACACATGAATGTGGAGGTTTTAACTCACACAGAGGATGGGGCTACTTTCTATTTTTAAGTTCATACCATTACGACAGTTTCCACCCAGTAAAAGTTAGTTTATATTCAGTTAATCGTGATTTAGAGTTAGTAGACTCAGGTCTGATCCCGGATGACGACAAGTACCAAATATAACTAGTTTATTACAAGTAACCATTACAGTGGCCTTGACTATTCACTAAAATTACATTATAATACAGCAGCATTGGCCGATGTCCATTCACACTGAAACAAGAGAGAGATTCCATATTTAAGACACCTTTGAATGTTGAATATCACGCGGGTTTAAGGGAGGTGGCTCCATGTCATCATGCTCACTGGGATAATTCAATTCAATTCAGTTTATTTGTAGAGCCCATTTTCACAATTACAAATGTGTCTCAGAGGCTTTACAATCTGTACTCATAGACATCCTGACCTTTGACCTTTGACCTCACATGGGATCAGGAACAACTCCCAAACAACCCTTCAGGGTAAAAGGTGAGAACCCCTTGAGGAGAGAAGAGGAGGATCCTCTCCAGGTGGACAGGTGTCATAGAGGTCATGTGACCAGAAGGAATCATCACACATTAAAACACAGGAACAACACCATGAAGAGGAGATGATGAAGAGTTGGTAGTCGGCATGTTCCACCATCCAGACCTCCACCCTCCATCAGGCGGAGGTAGAGAGGAGGAGTGGGTGGAGTGGGAGGAGTCTCAACGGGCCATGGCTTAGTGCCAAGTGTCCCACGATTTCACAGCTTGAAACTTATATTCATCAAAGTACCCGAGTTGGGCCGAGAAAACAAACTGAAGGTGTGAAAACTTTTTTTAAATCAAGAAAAATCAGCCTGTAAACCTAGAATATCGTCCTAAGACAAAGATTAAAGACGTTCCATGGATGTCCACACGGCTTTATTCTTAACTCCGTGTCCCGTGGAACCGTTCAGGCTGAATATCTCATTACGTCCTCATTCCTGTTCACTCCACTTTGTTTTACAGCGCCTGTGTTAGCGCCGGCTCCGCGGCGCGTGACGCCCGCAGGCCGAGCTAAACGCCGCCGTCCGCTCGCCGCGCCGTTAGCTTCAAAGCACAGGAACAGCGCTCCTAACAGGCGGTAGCACCTCGGATAATCACCTCCCTCTAAACGCAGGCAGCTGCCCCCGACGCTCCACACCGCCTCCTCATCAGAGGAAACCAAGAGGCCGGCGGGGCTCTTAATCGCTGGCATCTGATAACGCAGGTTAACACACACACACACACACACACACACACACACACACACACACTCACACACACACACACACACACACTCACACACACACACACACACACACACACTCACACAGCCGTTGCTTTATCTTATCAGCAGAGACCGGACCAATTTATCTAGTTCCGTAAAAATGTCCAGTCGGATCTCTGGTGAAGATCCCATCACACCTTCTTCTACCCGGAGGGGGAGGAGTCTCGGGAGTCCTATCCAGGGACCCATTAAGCGGTGTGTGTTTATATTAGAGTGACTTTATTTAGTCTCTAGAAGAAGGTCTGAACGGGAAATCATTGGCATCACATACACTACCGTTCAAAAGTGTAGGGTCACCAAGAAAATGTGGTGTTTTCCATGAAAACTCACACTTTTATTAATTAAATGAATACAAGATTAATACAAAATATAGTCAAGACATTGACAAGGTTAGAAATAATGATTTTCATTGTAAATATGAATGTTGTTCTTCTTGTGGCTCAAAGGAAGGCCAGTTTTAGAGCTTCTCTCACCAGCATAACTGTTTTCAGCTGCGCTCACATAAAAAGGGTTTCAATGTCAAGGAATAATCTGTTTGTGGAAAATGAAAAATAAAAAGTTTTAAACAAAGGGTTTCAAGGGGGTTCTACCCCTCTGCTAGTCTTCTAAGGCGATAACACAATGTACCACTAGAACATGGAGATGGGCCTCTACACACCTCTGTAGAGACTTCATTAAACAACAGAGAATAGTCATTTACCACATTAACTATGTAGAGAGAGGATTTATGATTAATTTAATGTAATTTTCATTGGAAAAAACTGTGCTTTTTTCTTCTTTTTTCTAAGTGACCCCAAACTTCTGAACGGTAGTGTATGTTTCCAGAAAGACATTTCATTGAGACTTTGAGAAAGTGAAATACGAAGGGGACGAATCCCCGTGCTGCGTAAACACGCCTGGGCTACAGCCTCGGGGAGACGTTCTGAGACCTTCTGGTATCGCGGTTGTTCAACGAGGAGAAGAAGTTGCTTCCTGATGCAGAATCCCAAGGAGGATTATATCAAACCGATAACTCTGGGCTTCGCCCGCTACCCGACGGGACTGACAGTAATCTCCGCTTCGCATTCAGACCGCAGTCACCCGACGCCAGACTCCATTGTGTGTTTGTTTGTGTTCAGAGACTCGGGCCGCGCTCCTTCTTCATCAAGCTCTTGTTGTAACTGGCTTCCACTCGGAGGAGCGAAGACGAGGACGAAGACGAGGACGAATTCGAACGATTTTTTTTAATCCGGTCGGCTTAACCGTGAGCTCATCCAGGATGAGGAATTAAAGCTGTTATTATTCAAATGAAACAGCGGTGGGGAAACTTCAAACTGTTCAATTTGTGTTCCTCCCTGCAGGCGAGACAGAAGCCGATCCAGATGGGAGGAGAGGAGGAACAAGGAAAGAAAAGAGGCCGTTCGCCAAATCAATACGAAGGAATTACACGAGCGCCAGCTTGTTACGCTTGTTTTGATTCGGAGAGAAAAGGTTCACAACTGTTAAAACATATTTTCACATTGTGGTTAACGTCGATCAGCGGGACCATTGCGGCCACATTTGGACTCAACAAACGGCGCTGCGCTCACAACAAGGAATAAAGTTTCTAAATCAAACTCAGAACAGCTTCAGTGGGACAAAAGGTTAAGAAATACAAGCTACCAAGTGGATCCTTTGGGTCCCTACACATGTGGACCACTGGACTTACAGGACTTTTCCAGGACTTTTCCAGGACTTTAAACCAAATTTCCACAACCAAACTGAAATGACATAGTATAAACATGAACAATGTACAACGTTTTCTGTATGGAGAGCGTACACCAGCTTATATTTTGAGCGTCTTTTACTTAAAAAACATTAATTATTTCAAACTCGCCGTGAATGAACATGTTTTTCTAACAAATTTCCAGAACTTTTCAAAAAACTTTTATGATTTAAGTTTTTTCCATGACTTTTCCAATGCTTTAAAAAAAACAATCGTGTTTCTTCTCTTGTTTTTTTAAATATATATACTTTATTGATAATGCACAGTGTCAAGTATTTTCATTGTGTGTGTATGTTGTCTTGTGTGAAAGTTTCTTGTCTTGCATAGCAGAAAAAAACACTGACCCCAGACCTGTTAACTGGCTCCATCGCCCCCCCAGTGCGGGCGAGGCCCTCATGGAGCTGACTGAGTGTGACTTATGCTCCCTTACAGCCACTGGAAAGGAATGGAGGTCTGGATGGAGAGAATACCTCCCAGAGGGACGGATCCAGGCTGAATAGTCACATCTATTTTCCCCTCGGGGATTCTTTGTGTTGCCTTGACAACAATATCATTAAAACAGGGGAAGTAATTGGGGAATTATATGAAAGCAATAGCGTGAATCTAAGTAGCACCTATAATGTTCTTCCTGTTACTTTGATTAATTAAAGCTCGACTTCTTTTCTCCAGTTGATTCCGATACAGTTTTCCATTGTTCTTCCCGTCTCCCCGCCGGGCTCGTAACCCTCGAGACGCGGCGCTCTGAGCGTCTGCTGGGCTGTAAATAGATACGCGGAGTGGAAACTAAGTGGGTGATCGTGTTGTTTCAGCCTCGTTAACAACACACCAGCACAGACATCCCCCACCCAACACCCACCCCACCCCCCACCCCCACCCGACTCCTCACTCCAGAGTGACAGTCGGCAAACGTCATCCGTCATCCACAGACGTTGTTCTCCGTTAGCCGACCAGAAGGCGACCGGCTCAGGCAGTCAGCCACCCAGAGGGCAAGCGGCGGCTCAACCAGCCGGTCAGTCGGTCAGTCAGTCGGTCGGTCGGTCGGTACCTTTTGGTCTCGCTATCGGGGAGAGTTTCCTGTCTCTGTCTTCTCCTCTTGTTAAGCTTCGTTCACCCCAAAAGCGAAACTAGTTTTTCGCGCGACCGAATCCCGTGAAAAGTCAACGTACATACGCGCGTGGCTGCGATGGACGCGATATTTTCCCGGGCGACGTGTTTTTAGCGGCGCAATTTTCGCCCCGAGTTGAAATATTTCCACTTTGAGGGTCATCTCTCAAATCGGGCCAATCAGCTCTCGAGTTCTCTCTCGTAGCTGGAGGCGGAGTCTTTCAGACGTAACGGAACTTCATGGTGAAAGTGAGCGAGCTGAGTGAGCCTACGGGTGATGTCATGTATGAATATATATTTATATATATATATATATATATATATATATATATATATTATATTAATGTCATCAACCCAAACACGAGGGCGTGAGTGTGTGGGACGTCCTCTACAAGTATGAAGCAGAACTAGTGGTGAGTTATTCCGTGGTGGATGAAGGAGATGATGACGGTCTCTATGGAGACGAGACACGGAGATAAGCCCCGCCCCTCGCGGAGCGTCTCGACGCTCATGACGTGAAGACGGCAAATGGTCGAGCAACTAAACTCACACGTTTTGGGGCGACGTGAGAAATAGTTTCGCTTTTGGTGTGAACGCAGCTTCACACCTGGAGACACGAGACACTCGCCAGGACGGCGACTCCCGCCAAATGGGCGCCGCCGTCACACGTTGTTGAACCGTGTTCTCAGACAGCAGCGGCTCACGTCCACCGGACAGATGTCTCTCTTTCAAGTCATCAGACGGTCCACCTTCAGACTCGGAGCTTTGTTCTCTGTTTTTAGATCGTACGTTATCCGTTCCTGCGTTAATTGTAGTTGTATACATACATGAGGCAGGAGCTCTGAAGGTTTTCAGATCCAAGAGTATCATTGAAACTCTAAACATACATGTTTACACTGGCATGGGGTTAAATCACGTTTCCTACGGCCTCCTTTTTATCTTTTTGCTTTTATTGGGGTTTCTATTGCACCATCTTTTACAGTGTTTTGTACTTTTTCTCTTTTAACTGTTCGAATGTTTTGGCCCTGGCATTGCCCATTTGTTTTTATTGACTATTGTTCTGCACTTTGTGACCCTTTGTCTACATAAATAAACGTTACTTTCTTACCTACCTAAATGTGTGTTGCACAACCATCCTCTCTATTATACTGTAACTATCTGACGTACGTTTCTTAGATTACCGAGAAGCTCCTGCTGCTCTGCAATGTGTGAGAATCCACTTATTCCTTTACAGTTTCCGATGAGCTACATGTAAAATTATGACTCTACTCTACAACAGTGCGGGAGTTTTCTAATATTCAAATGCATGATTAGCGTGTCTGAATATGTGCCTCTGTGTACAGAGAAGAAGTGGATTCAGTCTCTTGTCATTGCACAGGCAACAAAATGTATTCTCTGTATTTAACCCATCCTCCGTGCCTTGCTCATGGGCACTTTGACTCGCAACTAATGGGGAGAGCGGGGATCGAACCCACGACCTTGGGGTTGCAGGTTGACCCCCTGACCCACTGATCTGCAGCCGCTCACTGTGTCACTTTTAATAAGAAAGGCCACTGAGTTTCAATGACCTCTAAAGACGTGACGGTTTACTGAAGTCTTGTACACACACACACACACACACACACACACACACACACACACACACACACACACACACACAGCAGGCCTCTGACTGGCTGAGGCATGGCGTCGCTAGCGACAGGTGAACGCACGTACGGGGAGAAACTCTCCAAAAGCACCAAGAAGCAAATGGCCGTTTCCAATAAAACCGTCCGACTCCTCCGGTTCTCCTCCGGTTCTCCTCCGGTTCTCCTCCGCCTCGTCGAGACAGAAACGCTCCTCTCCTCTCAGCGTTCCCGGAGTCTGGTGCTCCTCTGTGAATTCAGAATTATTGCACTACCTGCTACTCCCATTGTCTGTAGTTTAGTTTATTATATGTTACTATATGTGTATTATATGTTATATGTTTGTATTATATGTATAGGTTTGGTATATGTCTTAGCATGTTGTATTGTATATTTATCTTGCATATTTAGTAAGGTTATTATATGTGTCAGAGTACTTGTACAGAGTGTATGTCATGCTATGTTATGTTGTATTATGGTTGTGTGTTATGCTATAGTAGTTGTTGTGGGGCCTTGTCCTGAGAACTTCAGAGCCCAGTCTGGTCCTGTGTCATTCTGTGCATCTGACAAGAAAAGACGTGTAACTTGAGGTTAAGCTTGAGCTCTGGTTTTGACGGTTTCCAATACGGTTGCATGTGCCTCATGTCCCTGGTGGCTACAGGACCCCCTGAAACCAGAGCGGCTTTACTCCAACATCAGGGCTTCTTGTTCTTCTTGGATATGTTTTATGAATGTTTCACAGGACATGCATGTTGAGATTAGGATAGCATGATGCATGACGTGTTGTACGGTACACATGTTCTCTATATTGTCTAATGATGGATGGATGCAGTGAAATCCATCATCCCTCCTTCAGCATTAATGCTCAGCTGCTGTTTTTTGCCGATTCAGGCCCAGAGTGCAGCGCAGGCATTATGTCATCATCCTCACCCAGCGCTCTCAGCTAGTTTGCCTTTTATTGGCCGGGTCCAACCTGGCTACATACATCATGGTAAACTGGAGCAACGGGAGCCAGGCACATGGCGCCAGTAACATTAATAGTTGGGAAACGCAGGAGAGATCAGCCCGGGAGACAAGGAAGCCATTCAGATCTTCTCTTACGATCGGCTGTATTGTCTGAGTGGAACAAAAAGCCTGATCCAAAACAGACCGGGCGGTTTGGAAATTGAGAAATAAGCCAGCAGTTGTCTCCGTTGTGAAGTGCAGTGTGTGAAAGGGACACCGTACATTGTTACCAAATAGCGCTGAGCACACAAAAAACACACAGGATCCCGGATCTAGAGTTGACATCACATTTGAGGTCATATTTTAAAAGGGATTTTCTAATAGCACCAAAGGGTTCTGATCTTCAAAGTGTGAGTGCGTATCAAAAGGGACAGCTTGTTTTACTTTGAGCTGGAAACAGAGACATGGTAAGGGGGGGGGGGGGGGGGCTCACCTCCTGAGCTCCTATTGGCTGCTGAGTAGTAGTAGCAGTAGTCCTCTGGAAAACTCTATTTTATCCTATCGTCAAATATCTTGTAATCTTCTCCTTAAACTCTTAAACTGGCGTTAAGCTTCACAGGCTCCGCCCCCTCATGGAGACTGAAGACTTTCCTCCTGATGGTCTGATAGTTACACCTGAACCAGGTTCACCTGAACCAGGTTCACCTGGACCAGGTTCATTTGGACCAGACCTAGAGATGCTGCTAGAGGCTGAGAGGAGGGGGGACGCTTAGGATACACTGAGCTCCTCTCTCCTCTGCTCTCTCCTCTCCTCTCTCCTTATGGACGCTTAGGATACACTGAGCTCCTCTCTCCTCTCCTCTCCTCTCTCCTCTCCTCTCTCCTCTGCTCTCTCCTCTCCTCTCCTCTCTCCTCTCCTCTCTCCTTATGGACGTTTAGGATACACTGAGCTCCTCTCTCCTCTCCTGTCTCCTCTCTCCTTATGGTTGTTTAAGGATACACTGAGCACCTCTCTCCTCTCCTCTCTCCTTATGGACGCTTAGGATACACTGAGCTCCTCTCTCCTCTCTCCTTATGGACGCTTAGGATACACTGAGCTCCTCTCTCCTCTCTCCTTAAGGACGTTTAGGATACACTGAGCTCCTCTCTCCTCTCTCCTCTCCTCTCTCTCCTTATGGACGTTTAGGATACACTGAGCTCCTCTCCTCTCTCCTCTCTCCTTATGGACGCTTAGGATACACTGAGCTCCTCTCTCCTCTCTCCTTAAGGACGTTTAGGATACACTGAGCTCCTCTCTCCTCTCCTCTCTCCTCCTCTCTCTCCTCTCTCTCCTCTCCTCTCTCCTCTCTCTCCTCTCCTCTCTCCTCTCTCCTCTCTCCTCTCCTCTCTCCTCTCCTCTCTCCTCTCTCTCCTCTCCCTCTCCTCTCCTCTCTTCTCTCTCCTCTCTCTCCTCTCCCTCCTCTCTCCTCTCTCCTCTCTCCTCTCCTCTCTCCTCTCTCCTCTCCTCTCTCCTCTCTCCTCTCTCCTCTCTCCTCTCTCCTCTCTCCTCTCCTCTCTCCTTATCTCTGTCGGTGTGGAGGTGACTCCCAGTACCTTCGCTCATCACCGCGGCCGAGCGGCTTCCCGGTAGCGGCGTGAATAAATAACCTCCACCTCCTCGGCGTCCTGCGGAGCGTCTGACCCGGAGCGCCGGCCTCCCTCGTGAGGACCACACCCGGAGCGTCGCTCGGCATTCCTGCTCCGC
This sequence comes from Liparis tanakae, assembly GCA_036178185.1. NCBI lineage: Eukaryota > Metazoa > Chordata > Actinopteri > Perciformes > Liparidae > Liparis > Liparis tanakae. The sequence continues at coordinate 19,183,263 of CM070092.1, forward strand.
ACACAGCAGCAGCTGCAGCCGCAGCCTTGTTGACATGTGGAAGATAACAGAGAGGGGAAGGGAGGGAGAGCTAGAGAGAGAGAAGAGAGAGAGGAGAAGAAGAGAAGGAGAGGGAGGAGAGAAGAGAGAGAGAGAGAGAGAGAAGAAGGAGAGGGGAGAGAGAAGAGGGAGGAGGAGAGAGAGAGAGAAGAGAGAGGGAGGGAGAGAGGAGGAGAGAGAGAGAGAGAGGAGAGGAAGAAGAGAGAGAGGAGAGAGGGAGAGAGAGAGAGGGAGGGAGAGAGAGAGAAGAGAGAGAGGGAGAGAGAGAGAAGAGAGAGAGAGGGAGAGAGAGAGAGAAGAGAGAGAGGGAGAGAGAGCTAGAGAGAGAGGGAGGGAGAGTTAGAGAGAGAGAGAGAGAGGGAGGGAGAGAGAGAGAAAAGAGAGAGAGGGAGGGAGAGTTAGAGAGAGAGAAGAGAGAGTAAGAGAGAGATGATGATGATGATGATGATGATGATGGTGGTGATGGTGATGATGATGATGATGATGATGATGATGATGATGATGATGATGATGGTGGTGATGGTGATGATGATGATGATGATGATGATGATGATGATGATGATGATGATGATGATGATGATGATGATGATGGTGGTGATGGTGATGATGATGATGATGATGATGATGATGATGATGATGATGATGATGATGATGATGATGATGATGATGATGATGATGATGATGATGATGATGATGGTGGTGATGATGATGATGATGATGATGATGATGATGATGGTGATGATGATGATGATGATGATGATGATGATGATGATGATGATGATGATGATGATGATGATGATGATGATGGTGATGATGATGATGATGATGATGGTGATGATGATGGTTGAAGGTGACAAAGGAGGCTTTGAAGTGTCTGAAGTCTGCTCATCTCTCGTCTTTGTCACGTAAAGTAAAGGTTGATAAGTGAATATTTGATCAAAGTCTACGAGAGTTTGACTTGATAGTCGGTAAAACACGTTTGAAAACAATCAACCAGCGACGGCCGATTCCTTTGTTGTGACTTCAGGGCTGTCGGCCCTCAACGGGCCTGAGCCTCTAGATGAAGTCCTCTGGCCTCTACTCTCCTCCCCTCTCCTCTCCTCTCCTCCCCTCTCCTCTCCTCTCCTCCCCTCTCCTCTCCTCTCCTCTCCTCTCCTCTCCTCTCCTCTCCTCTCCTCTCATCTCCTCTCCTCCTCCTCTCCTCTCCTCTCCTCTCTTCTCCCCTCCCCTCCTCTCTCCTCCTCTCCTCTCCTCTCCTCTCCTCTCATCTCCTCTCCTCTCCTCTCCTCTCCTCTCCTCTCCTCTCATCTCCTCTCATCTCCTCCTCTCCTCTCCTCTCCTCTCCCCTCCTCTCCTCTCCTCTCCTCTCCTCTCCTCTCCTCTCCACCGTCTCACCGTCATCCCTCGTCTTTGATCGCTCCGACCCGACGGTCCTCTGTTCAGACGCCCCGCCTCCCCGCCATCGTTGAGCTGGGAAGATCAGGAGTGTCTTAAGCGTTTGGACTTTTATTTTGAAACTTCATGTATCGATTTACTTAATGTGAATTTAGAAGCAGATGCTGAACATGTTTCCTCTCTCCTTCCTGCCTTCTCCTCCCTCGTCGCTTCCCTTCTTTATTTACAGCTGTCCTTGTATACAACCAGCCCATGTTGTGTTTCATCCCTCGCTTGGGGAGCGACGCGGCTTCAGGACATCTGTTCAAAAGTAAATGTTCAGAACGACAATAAACTAAATAAACAAACAAAAAAACATTTTTGTTTGTTGTGGCTTTTTTCAAACAGACAGAAAAGGAAGTTACAGAACACCACCAGCACCACCCACATATCCCAAAACAAAGAGGGAATCAACATTTTAGGCCTATGCCGCCTCCGTGTGCGGGCGTCACGGAGCTCTCGCCCCGACTTCACTTCCTGTAGAGAGAGAGAGAGAGAGAGAGAGAGAGAGAGAGAGAGGAGCGAGAGAGAGAGAGAGAGAGAGCAACAGACCACAAAATGAATGAATTACATTCAGTTCAGTTCATTTTATACAACCCAACGTGTTCCAGAAGAGGGGGAGAGCGTGAGAACCTTCAGGAGAGAAGAGAGGAGGACCCCAGGTGAACAATAGATGTCATGTGACCAGGTGAACAATAGATGTCATGTGATTAGATGAACAATAGATGTCATGTGATTAGATGAACAATAGATGTCATGTGACCAGGTGAACAATAGATGTCATGTGATTAGATGAACAATAGATGTCATGTGATTAGATGAACAATAGATGTCATGTGATTAGATGAACAATAGATGTCATGTGATTAGATGAACAATAGATGTCATGTGATTAGATGAACAATAGATGTCATGTGACCAGGTGAACACTAGATGTCATGTGATTAGATGAACAATAGATGTCATGTGATTAGATGAACAATAGATGTCATGTGATTAGATGAACAATAGATGTCATGTGATTAGATGAACAATAGATGTCATGTGACCAGAATGAATCATTAGCTGTAAGCAGATGAGAAAACTCACATCTTTGAAATGTCCATTTTCGTTTAATTTAAGAAATAGTATTTCGTGGAAACATGAGCTGCAGCTGGGAGCCGCCTGTGTCTCGTCTTCCTCGTTCTGTCTCTCGTCTTCCTCGGTTCACAGCCGGCGGCCTGAGGCCTGACTCTGGACCGCGGGGTGAAACAACAACATGCATTGTTCTGTAAACGAGTCCATCGCTGTCGTCCCTCTGCAGCACAACGAGGCTCATTAAACAATCCCATACCCCTCAAACGCAGCACACTGCATTGTTTACATCAGCGTGCGGTGTTGGCGATAGAGAGACAGCGGCTCGCTGCTGGAGAGAGAGAGCGAGCGGCTGGAGACACGCGCTGGAGGCCAGACGTTTGGTTTCCACCGCCGAGCGGACCCAGACTGAAGGGCGTGGCGCCGGTTTGTTATGGTTCCTGAAAAACAATCACAACGCAGCCGCGCAGCGAGGCAACTGGTGAGCGCGCATGGGAATGGTTGCA